>JAYMFT010256392.1:0-10830 GCA_038088735.1 Panulirus argus
CTCCAAGATAATGTTCTCTCCTTCCACACATTTTTCATCGCTCCCAGAACCCTCGCCCCCTCCCCCACCCTATGACTTACTTCCGCTTCCATGGTTCCATTCACTGCCAAATTAACTCCCAAATATCTAAAACACTTCACTTCCTCCAATTTTTCCCCATTCAAACTCACTCCCAACTAACTTTAATGAGATGGCCTTGATTATGACTTCAGTTGTCTAAGCTATCACACCTAAGAAAAAAAATTAATATAAAAGAATACTACACAAAAAAATAATTTTCTTCAAATCTATTGCTGCTGCAAAAACTTATGCATCATTCTTCATTTTTGCATGCTTATTCTTGACTGTCGCTACCATGAAATACTACTCTCTGAACAGCTGTTCTACAGGGATCCCCTATACTCAGTCTGGTCAGTCTAACATGGCAGCCAGAAGCCAAGATGGTCACTAGGGTAAATTTGAAGGGCAACCCTCCTCCATTCTGTTATATCCTATTCTGTAACAATTGTTAAATCATTTAAGGGCAACCCTCCTCCATTCTGTTATATCCTATTCTGTAACAATTGTTAAATCATTTGAATCCATATCTATCACTTTCAGGTTTAGCTTAGGTTTCACATATGAAAGGAGTATTATCTACACTACCTCATAATCTTAAAAAAAAAGCTCCTGATGTTCTGTCAATGACTTGCTGAAAAATAATGAACTTTTTGCACAGACATTATGGGCTCTTAAATCTGTAGAAATGCAGAGATAGCAAAGATAACAATATACATTTTCAGTACATGTATAATGAGGATGAAGAATTAAATAAAAAAATATGGATGAAGGAGTATGGTCTTTTTCATCTTGTTCTCCATTTCCCACATTAGCAAGGTAGTGCCACGAACACACGAAGAAATGTCCTCATTCACTCACATTCATTCTTGATCTGTCATGTGTATTGCATCAAAACAACAGTTCCCTAACCACATTTGACACACAGACCCTCTTTGTCAACTTCTATGCCTTTTTTTTCTTATAGAGTGACTAACAGGGCACAGGAAAAATGTCCCAATCAAGGCCATCTTGGGTAAAAGAAAAAAAAAAAAAGAAAAAGTTTTAATTAATCAGGGCTCTGGAGGCATCTGTAGACCTGGCTCAAAAGAAGAAAGGTTATATGAAGAGGAAAAGACAGAAAAAGGGAAGTGAATTCCAGCTTAGCTGTTTAAGGGAAGGAGGAGGTAATTCCAGTTTAGCTGTTTAAAGGAAAAAGGAGAGAGAGAGAGAGAGAGAGAGAGAGAGAGAGAGAGAGAGAGAGGGGGGGGGGGGGTCGAGAAAGACATGCAGACAAATCACGAGAAAATGGCCAAAATAACATCTACAGAATAGAAAAAGTGCAGCAATAATGCAACGTACAGAAAGGAAAGGTTGAAGAAAGTTGATGCCACAAGAATAAATGGGTTGGAAGGATCTTGATTCCACTCTAGTTTACAGAGAAGTGGAGGATAAGCAACCCTAGAAGTGTCAGCAGTATTCCATACTTGACAGAATAAAATCCCTGTAGATGTGAAATAGCTGCATACACAAAACGTAATAACAGCACCAATATAATACTTCCAACTTATGAGAAGCATATTTTGTAATGCTGATTATTTGGGGTTTTCAGGACAGAGTAGAGGATATGGTTATGCCTAATATGTTATAAAAGGTTTGAATTGTGGAGTTTGAACTAAAAAAAACTAATGATTCTTAAAAAGAGATAAAGGGAGATATTTCATTTAATACTATAATCTTTACAAAGTTACTGCTTTCCCTCTCTGATATGCTGTGCACGTTGAAAATGACAAAGGAAATATAATCAGTATGAGAAAGAGAATATGTATTAAAGGGGGATGGGGAAGAAAAATGAGGTGAAGTAGGTAAAGTGGAATCATCAGCATAAGAGTGAATAAGGTTAGTAGTAAAAGAGAAAAAAAATCATTTATTGAGAGAAGAAAGAGAATAGGCAATAGGGCAGAACCCTGAGGAACACCATTACTGATAGGATGGGTGGGGGGAAGAGTCGCTCCATCAGTGACTGCTGTGATGGAACGGCCTGAGAGGAAACTATGCATTAGGAAACTGAAAGCAGTGAAACCAATGGAAGGGAGTTAAGAAAGCAAAGATTTATGCCACCCTCTTAAATGCTTTAGAGATGTTGAGGGATATGACAAAAGTTTCACCAAAATCCCTGAGAGGAGAACCAGAAGATCAACAACAGAACTAGCACTGCAAAATTCATTGGTGATCTGAAAGAATGGAATGGGATTCTATGTATTTGAAAGAATGGAATGGGATTCTATGTGTTTGAGAAAGTGAGAGTTTAGGAGAGTTTCAAACACTTTGGAGATAACAGAACTGATAACTATGAGGCGATAGTTAGAGGACTTAGAGTGGTCTCCTTTCCAAACAGAAGGGAAAATCTGGGGTTTTAGACCCATATATCCAAACTATTTCAGTACATCCTCTTCAACTCTCAACCATATTCTTCTAATTACCATAACCCTCTCTTACCCTAACATTTCTTGCTTGATCAACTTTCCTCCCATCACACTTTGTTCTCACACATTTCATTTCTGACACATTCACTCTATTTCATACATTCTTTTTTATAACAATTCCACATCTATACAACATTGTCAGGACTACTGCACCTTTGAACTTTCAAACAAGCCCATCTTTGTCCTCCTAGATAGTGACCTCTCTTTCCACACGTTCCTCAAATCATCAAGGATTTTTATCCCCTTACCCACCCTATGATTCTTTTCAGCTCCCATGATTTCTTCATTCAAACTCACACCTTAATTAACCTTTCTTTTGCAATGCTAACCTAAAACCTTGCATTTATTCACATTTACTCTCAACTTTCTCCTTTCATACACTCCCTTACACTCATGAACCAACTTCTGCAGTTTCTCATTCAAAGCTGTCACCAGCATGTTGCCATCAACAACAGTAAGTGACACACCTCCCAAGCACCCCTCCCCCTGAGAGACTGCAGACCTACTCCTCTCTTTCTCTCTCTCTTGCATTCATCTTCCTCACCACTCCATCCATAAACAGATTAAACATCCATGATGACATCACACATCCTTGTTTCAGACCCACCTTCACTTGCAATACTCACCTTCCCCTCTACCTACCTTCACACATTCCTTGCCCTCTTGATGAAAACTCACTGCTTCTAACGGCTTTCCTCCCATACCACAGGTTTGAAACATCTTCAACTAGGCATCTCTATCAACGCTATCATGTGCTTTTTCCATACATTTCTACAAATCCTTCTGTTTCTCTAAATACTTCTCACATAAATTCTTCAGATCAAACACTTGATCCATACCACACTCTTCCTCTCTAATCTGCGCAACCACCATCTTCTCAATCACTATTATCCCATACAACCTAACAGGTAAACTCAACAAACTTATACCTCTGTAATTCGAACATTTGCCTTTGTCCCCCTTGCCTTTATACAATGACATTATACATAATTCTGACAATTTTCAGGCATCTCACCACAATCCTTACATACAATGAAAATTCTAAGAAACATAACGAAAATGCAGTCATTCCCTTTCTACAGAAATTCAACTACAATACCATCCACTTCAGCCACCTTGCCATATTTCATCTTACACAAAATTTTCATCATCTTTATTCTTCTCACCGAAGCACCTGTCATGACCATGAATCGCTCACTTCACTTACCTTTACAATCCAAACATCCTATATTTAACAATCCTTCAAAATACTGACTCCATCTTCCCTTCACCTTATTTCTATGTTACCACTTCCCCATTTGCCAACTTTACCGATGTTCCCATTTGTTCTCTTGTTTTTCTTACACTATTAACCTCCTTCTAAAGCATTTTCTTATCATCCAAGAAGTTTGCAGATACTAGCTTACCCCAGTGCTCCTCTGCTCTATTTTACAGCCTGTGCACCTTACTCTTATCCTCCTGCCACTTTCTCTTGTACCTTTCCCAATCACTTGTACTCCCTCCCTGCAAATAATGACCATATATCTTTCTTTTCTCTCTCATTAGCAACTTAATTTCATCATCACACTACTCTCAACTCTTTCTTACCTTTCCTACTCCGAACTTCAGCATGCCACAAACTTCTTCCACACATTCATCAGTGCCTTCCTATATGCATAACATTCCTCACCCACTCCCCTAGCTTCATCTACTCTCCTTTAGCCATTCTACACTCAATCTCTCCTTATGTCTTCACAGGCACCTTTTCTCCAAGCTCAGTTACTTTCACTACCCTCTTTCCACCAATGTCATCTTTCCACCAATGTCATTTCCTCTTTTCCTAAAGCCTCTTCAAACCTTTACCCTCACCTCCACCAAGTAATGACCAAACATCCCACCAGTTGCCCCTCTCTGCAAACTCACATGCAGGAGCTCTCCTTTGCACACTTATCAACCTTTATTATATTTTACCAACCTCTTATAATCCCCTTTCATTTTTACCCACATTAGTTCACATAAGTATGGGGATCACTTCCTATACTCGTTTACACATTCCCAATGCTTCAACACTAGTGCTATCCCTCTTTTAGCTCTTGCCCTCAAACTAACCCCTGAAATTATCCCTGATACATTTCCAAACCATTCATCCCTTTTCCTCTTTGGTTTTGTTTCACTTCAAGCAAGAACAACCAGGTTCTCCTCCTCAAACATAATACTTATCTCTCCCTTCCTCTTATTTTGGTTACATCCACACACATTCAGACAACCCATCCAGAGCTTTCGAGAGGGTTAAGCAATCCTCACTTCTCCTGTTCCAACTTTTAGAAACTGAAATACAAAGAAGGGAGTGTTTCCAGCTCCCCCACTCCTGCCCTCTTTAGTCACCTTCCATGACATATGGGGAACATGTGAGAAGTAATCTTTCTCCCCTATTCCTGGAAAAAAGAAAAATGTACAACACCATCAATATGTCATGCAGTTGTTTATTCAGTCTATACCCTAATTTTTTGAAAGAAAAAAAAAATTGTTTCTAAGAGCTCTAAAGTCACTGACCTGGACAACCTTTTTTCTCAGTGGTCCTGAAGTCCCCCATGTGAACATGAATCTTGTAATGAAGGAATTGATCATCATTTTTCATACATCTTTTAGTTTGCAACAGTGCATCTGCCTATCTTTAATACAAGTAAGAAGTGGGGCCTTCTTGTCTCAACCACCTGCTTTGAAGTCAAGCCCTTTTCTGATGGCTTGATGGTATTAGCCTGTGACTTTGCCTCTGTGGTGGAGTCCCAAATTCTATTAACTTGACAAACAACATATCTTTTTCAAGGTCCATGGCTGGCTGGCCAGCAAAAGAGGGTTGCTTGGATGGGTGAGCATGTTGTTGTAGTTGGTCTTTTACAGGACAAAAATGCATACATTCCTCAAGCCCTGTTAGGTATATAGACATACACACAGAAATACACACATAGTAAAAAACATACAAAGGAGTGTTTAAGAGATAGGACCCATAAGTGTAGACCTCCCTTCCAATATTCTACAAAATGGTAATAACTAATAAGTAGTTATATAAACAAACATAGGGAATGAATGAGTGAGGAAAGGTTGACAAAGAGGATATATGTTTCAGAGGTGGAGGGAACAAGAAGAAGCAGGAGACCAAATTGGAGGTGGAAGGATGAAGTGAAAGGGATTTTGAGCAGTAGGGGCCTAAAGATGTAGGAGGGCAAAAGGCGTGCACAGAATAGAGTGAAATGGAACGATGTGGTATACCGTGGTCGACGTGTTGTCAATGGACTGAACCAGGGCATGTGAAGCATCTGGGGTAAACCATGGAAAGGTCCGTGGGGCCTGGATGTGAATAGGGAGCTATGGTTTCAGTGCATTACAAATGACAAATAGAGACTGAGTGTGAGCGAATGTGGCCGTTTCATCTGTCTCCTGGTGCTACCTTGCTGGCACAGGGGGTGGCGATGCTATTTCCTGTGGGGCAGGGTGGCATCAGGAATGGATGGGGGCGAGTAAGTGTGAATATGTACATGTGTGTATGTGTATATGCATGTGTATGTATATGTATGTATATATGTATGTGTATGTATATTTATGTATATATGTATGTACTGTGCATATATGTGCATGTATGTATATATGTGTGTATGTGGGGCGATGGGTCAAGTATAATAAAAGAAAAGAAAATAGATAATATACATATATAGCGTTAATGGGATGACGTTGATTTGGGCATCAGCTGCCTATACTGTCTCAGCTAACATAAAGAAAAAAAATACTGCTGAAATTGCTAGAGTACATTTTCTTCCAGCACTGATGGCAAGGATTGTCATAAAAAATTCTTTTAAGTAATTTTTCAAAAACTGCAGCTGCAGCTGCTTCATCTTCTGAATTGCTTAAATATTTAACAGAAGTGGATGTATTACAGGTTGCCAATCAAAAATCCAGCAACCTTGGGACCTCAAAGCTGCCGGATTTTTGATTTTTCCAGAAAATTAATTGATTGCCTCCTAACTCTATATATGTTGTATATATTGTAACAGAAAATGACTTACGTGCTTTAAAGAAAGAAAATTAAACACTAAATGAAAAGCAAATGAACTTTTAAAGTTGAACAACTAAATTAGATGGTTTGGGTGCAGTAGAATGATACAGTTCTCTACTGGTAACATGCTGGACTTACAGCACAGTTCTGAAGGACTTTCAATTAGTACTGTACCCAGTAGAAAAAGTTGAATACTGGTAGCAGGTGGGTTGTCAGGATCTTCATCTTCATCATTAACTGGAACAACAGCATCCTTCAAAGCTTTGAAACCCAGGAATTTTTAAACTGTGTTCACCATGCAGGTATAGACCACACCGAGATTCATGCCGGAAAACTGATGGAACCGGAATGATGATTGTCAGATTTTTGATTGACAACCTGTACTAATATAGATGGTAATTGTTTATTTTGTTTGGCTGGAGGATGTCAGATACATGTGAGTACAGCTATTTCCTTTTTAAGGAGAAAGCTCTGAGTTTATATGGTGATTTTGAAGAAAGATTCTGAAGATTCAACATTGGAGCCTTTTCTTTATTATATTTTTTATTATGGCTAGCATACCATGTTAAGCCAGGTGTCTTAATTGATTAGAAATAGGAGCAGATTAATGACTAATATGGAATGGTTACTGAGTGGAGTATTTGGCTTGAGGATCAGCACTAATGTCAGATGCCTGTGTTTACAAACATGTCCTTAGTTAAGGAGAAAGGAGTGAGTTTATTCATGGATTTGAAGAAAGATTCTTGAGCCTTCTTTATATTATTATTTTTAAGTGTGGCTGACACGGCATTTACAATTGAAAGCCCTAATTTTTACTATCTCATATATATACTTACATGCTTCCTCCTTAGGAGCTCATATGATGTTCCTGCAGTGCTCAGGAAGATGGCCACATTCACTGGTCAGGACCACAGGTCATGAGTGTTGTGATGTATCTAGGGTCTGTGTGCAGAGAATGTAGGGCAACTGATTAGCAAGTTCTCTGTCTTTTTTATGGTAGCTGCATCATGGGTATGAAGGGTCTTGGAATATATAGAAACTGTGTCCAGTCCCTGTAGCAGGAGAGTTCTTTAAGGTGTTACTTGCACTCATTGTGCCAATAAAGGGTGAATAGGCAGTTGATTTTGGATGGAATTTATGTAGGTTTTTCGTAAATTACCTTTTTAAGGGTGTTGTTGGTTTGCGGCTGATTTTTGGCTAGTGTCTCATGATTATGTTTGTGTTTTTTATGAAAAGGGATTTCATTGGAATGGGTCATGAGTGCTTCATAAGTAGGGGTTGTACTAGTGCGATAAGAGTGGATTTTCTTAAATATGTTTTGTGTTGGTTGCTGTGGGTCTTTTGATTCACTGTGCTAAGGAAAGAGTGCCAGTTTTCAGTTCGTCTTTCAGTGATTGGGTTAGTGATGGTGTTATTTTGAGTTTAAATTTATTTTCTGATTTCTGTTGATTGTGAATGATTGTGTCTAAGTTTGGTTCTTTATTTTATGAGGTGTGTAATTTGTGGGGGTTGATTTAGGCTATATATCCATCTGTGTCCTTGTGGTATGTGCTTTTTCTCAACTTGGTTGGAGATGCTGATGAAGTATGTGATGCATAATCTAGGCATGAGAAATCATCTGAACTAATGTTTTAGAGTTGTTTCCATGTACTGTGTGAAGGCTGGCCAGTCTGCTTTCCTGTAGTTTTGGTAAGAATTTTTGTGGTGGTTGTGTAGATTGGGTAGGCTTGATGAACCCTTATCAGGATGAGTAAGTGATCAGAGGATAGTTCGTTTGCCGAGCTGCCAACCATTACATTTTTGCTCTCTCTCTCTCTCTCTCTCTCTCTCTCTCTCTCTCTCTCTCTCTCTCTCTCTTTTTAGATAGATATGGCTGTATGATTTTTCTCTCTAAAATAAGTTTTTTTTGTAAATCTGGTCATATGTTCATGTACTGTTCATGTATTGTGTATTTAATGTGTGGGAAGTTCACAGAGGTGCACTGTTCAGTATATAATGTACGTTCTCATTGCACAAGCAAGTACTAATGCAGTGCACAAAATAACGGTCAGACATCAGTCAATTTCCAACCATTTTGCGGAAATGACTGTACAAATTGTGGGTGCCTATTTCACAACTAAGAGACAAGCCTTCTTATAGAGAAAAGTGTGAACATCTTCCCAGAATCTATCTATATATATATATCTGACACCTGTTCCAATTGGAACTCCTTCAAAGGGGTGGCCACGGCAACAGAGTCTCCATAACTAAAGAACTCCAGTGCCACTTCTCAGCCTTCAGTGCCTCACCCTTAACAGGCCACTGGCAGAGGTCAAGTCTAGTGCTGTGTTTGCAGAGGCTTCTATATAATGTTCCAAATGACTACTAATGCTCTTACCTGATGTTTCTACCTAATAATCCTGCCTAAATGTTCCTACTTAACCACTTCTATCTACTGCTCCTACCATTTTGCCAAAAGGTAGGGCTTGTGCATAGTCCTCACAGCAAGAAAATCTAGAATTACAAAGAATGAGCTGCATGAGTTAAGTGTTGTCAAGTGTTGCATATGACAAGGAGAGATTGGATGTTTGTGGACAGAATGCCAGTAGTCCACATGTCAGTGAGGCAGAAAGGAAAGACAGCTACCTGGGTCAGAGAAATGCAACTTTACAACCACTAAAGTGCTGGCTCACTAAGCAGATGTAACTAACCCTCCTGATACCCAGGCAGGTAGTACTGGTAATATATCTCCCTGGTCATTGGCTGCCTACCAGGTACTACCAACCATAATCATGTTTGCTATCCTGTCAGTTGCTTGCAGCAATGCTGAAGACGATAGAATTTTCAGTCTGGAATGGAAAGACTCCACTGAATTTTGCCTAAGTCTTGGCATACATGCATAATGAGGGTCAAGGGGTTTCAAGTGTGAGGGACATCTCAACTTGCCACGCTTCACCGCACCATGCTGGAAAGTCAACTCATTACTCCATAAGGCCCTTTTAAAGTCCTCAGCATTGAAATGTTTGTTGTTCTTTGCAAAACTGAGATGAGCAGCATGCATCTTGCGAGTCAGTAGGAGTTTTCTGGTCGGGGAACAAAGAGGCTGGTTCAGGTGTTTCTGGAAGTGCTCTTGTGAATGATGCGTTCTGCAACACATCCGAGGATGGTGGGATAGGCTCACTTCTATAATCTTGCTGTGATGCATGGATTTATCAATACTTGCCTCTTGATAAGCTTGTCAGTAGTTGCTGAAGTCTTTCTAGGATGCCCTGGTACAGATTGATGAGGTGGAACTTCACCCTATGGGATATTTTGGGTTATTGCAACTAGGCTGTATATGGCTGAACTGCTCACGTCCGTATGCTGTCGAATCTCCTTCATCAACATTTTTGGCCTCTTCAGGGCAAGAATCTGAGCCTTCTCTTGCTGGTTGAGGTTCTTGTGCCCCATTCTAAGGTGTGGGTGGGCAGCAGTGGGGCGAAAAGTGAATGAATCAAAAAAAGGGTCTTTGTTAATGCAGTAGCTCATTGTGTGCATCCTCTCTCTAGCTTGTCCCATGAGGCACTGATGCGCTCCTCAGTCTGTGGTGATGGGATCACCAGATAGAGTTGCCAAGTACTAATTAAGCAAGATCTGAGCATTCAGTAAGCTAATATATCGATTTCAGATTTAACAGACCAAGCAAATAATAATACATTAATTGAAAGTAATTGAAAATTTTTTAGAGAATTAAAAGATCTCAAACACCTCACCATGCAGTATACTTTGAGGTATACTTGCTTTGTTTCCGTCTCAGTCTGCCTCAAGCTATCATGCGGTTAGGTTGTAAACAGAGTATTGTGACTTTATTTATGAAATAATTTTGTAATCCTTTTATTTATGAAATAATTTTGTAATCCTTACAGTTCAAAATAGCATCAAGTGACAGAGGAGTTAAAAGAAAGCGTGTGAACTGTATATTGTATGTTGTATCGAAAAATGGTTACATTCAGTTTAACAGACTTTTGGGCATTAACAGACACCCTCTCCCCCCTATTAGTCTGCTAAATCAAGGGATTCCTGGACTGTATATTGTTTTAAAAATTGGTTACATTCCATTTAACATACTTTTGGCATTATTGGACACCCCTTCCCCATTAGTCTGTTAAATCAAGGGATTGCTGTATATTATTATTATTATTATTATTATTATTATTATTATTATTATTATAATACTTGCTCACTGTTTCCCGCGTCAGCGAGGTAGCGCCAGGAAACAGACAAAGAAAGACCCATCCCCCCACATACACACATATATAC
>JAYMFT010256403.1:0-10830 GCA_038088735.1 Panulirus argus
TCTCTCTCTCTCTCTCTCTCTCTCTCTCTCTCTCTCTCTCTCTCTCTCTCTCTCTCTCTCTCTCTCTCTCTCGAGCTGCCAAGAAAGCAAATAGGCTGTTGTGATTAATTAATTCAAACTTTACATACAAAAGCAAGGATGTGATATTGGCACTATACCTAAGTTTATTTATGACTTAACTGTAAAAATTTTCCTTCAGGGACATCAATCCTGCAAGGTATTTTATTTACCTTTTTTCTATCCAGCATGTTGCTGGAGGGAGGGGAGAGTGCCTTTGCTTTGCAATCCTTTCTGTTCTACTTTTTTTCTTTATAGGCCTGACCAAGTCACCTAGATTTTTTTTTAAGTAGTGTTAAGGCCAGACCACCTTGCTTGAACCTTGGGTCTTTGTGGTCTGTGTATCTATGTTTTGCTTTTTCTCTCTTTCTCCATAGTAATTCAAAGGCCCACTTTACTAGTATGTAGAGGTGCCACATGTCACAAGCATTGATATTTAGCACATTGAAAAAATCTTAAGAGATTTAGTAACCCCTATAGCACGAGATCTTACCTTGTGGGGATGCAAGTTGTACTTATACAGGCTGCCTTTTCCCACCATCATCAAAACTGAAAAAGAAATTTAGTTATCCATATAGCACAAGATCTTACCTTGTGGGAATGCAAGTTGTACTTATATGGGCTGCCTTTTCCCACCATCATCAAAAGTGAAAAAGAGATTAATTACCCATATAGCATAAAATCTTACCTTGTGGGGATGCAAGTTGTACTTATACAGGTTGCCTTTTACCACCGTTATCTAGATTGAAAGGCATGCTTTATCAGTATGTATTGCTGCCTAATGTCTAAGCAACTACAGTTTTTTGTAATATTTCATTTATAGTCTAACTCCTTGGTCAGAATTAATGACATTAATGTGATTTCCTTGCAGGTTGTCGAAGGTGACCCAAGTAAAGTGCTGAGGGTGCATTATGTGTGGGTGTTGTGTCGTGACCAGGCAGAACTTGATGCTCGTGCAGCTTGGAGAATACTAGACCTCTCAGCACAGAGTACTGAACAGTTTGTATAACGAAAAGAACAGGGAAAATAGATTATTTAATTTTTGGTTGTTGGGCCCATTTCGAATTATATGAATAATGCCACTTGTGATTTGATATACTCCTTTGGCCATTGTAGACATTGTTGTATATTAACTAGGAAGAATAATTATTTGAAAGGATCAGAAGGCAATTGTAGAGGCCAGAGAAATTAACAATGAAATGCTCAGGATGATGAGGTCATGTGTTTCAAGTCTATCCCATTGCTTAATACAAGTATTTTTTGTTACGGAACAAACATTTTTGAGAATGAAACAGGTGTCTAGTTATATATCTATCAGTTTTAAATTCATTCCATTTCCATGGTGTAGATCAAGTGCATACAGGTATACTTGGTGAGAATTAATTTTGCAGAACTGGGGTTCCTGATCCCAAACACTGCAGGCTCACACAGTGATTGGATACCCATTTTTCTGAGGTAGCAGACATGATATCTTGCAATCTTTTGTAAAAATTCTGTTGGATTATTGGTTGATGTGCTGCTTTGATATTTAGAGAATTATTTATAAACAGCTTTCCTCCTTGGCCAGAATTAATAGTATAATACAATGTAACAAGTATTTGCAAAATTTTATGTGTCTGTTTGACTTTAAAGCATCAGCCTCATGTTAAGAAAACATCCTGATTGGCATGATTAGATTTCATTTCATGAAATATATATGAAATATATATAAAATTGTCTCCTTTTATTTCTGCTTGAGTAAGGTGTGACCTCATTTCAATGTTTAAACTCCTTAGGTTATACATTTTTTCATACATTTAGTGCAGTGTTAAACTCTACATTTATTTTTTGAGTTACTTTGACAGATTTAAGCAGAATTCATAAATCATACCAGTAATACACCGTTTGATCACTTTCTGGATCATATGAATGTCTTGACACTCATAACAGTATGTTACTGCCTATATCATCTGCATTACACTGACTCCTCTAATATCCTCACTGTTATACCAATACGAGTATCACCCATAATGTTATACTAACTTGTTCATCACCCATACCATCATGATATTCCATAAATCTTCCCTTCTCTCCTTATAGAATGATCATTATATCATTGCCTTGTAATGTAGAGATCATTACTCTCTCTCCTTCATTTCACTCTCAGTATCTTCATAACACTTTTGCCTTGTATGTTCCTCCATCCTTCATATGCTTTTACCTTGTTATGTATCATTCTTTACCTAAGTCTGGTGATATTAGTCTCCTTTTTCAACTGAACATCTTGATATTATCCCTTGTTGGCATTACGTCAAGTTTTCTCCTAACTTTTATAGTTATTCATATAATAACATAATTATGCTTGCTTAAATTTGAATTGTGAAGCATTCACAGTATTCTGTTGTTTTGGCTTAAATGTGCGTGTTTTTGTAGCAAGTGTGTGAAGACATTATTGATCTTTAAAGGTATTATCTGTCCATCTGCCTATATTTAATATGCCTTTTCCTGTGAGATGCAGTCTCTACTAAGTAATTGAAATGTCATTTACTGTAAGTTCCATATGGAAAAGTTATACCATTATGCCTAGCTGTAATGGAGTGAAGACAGTCAAATGTATCTACTGTGAAGAAGATTAATGTAGTTAAATGATATGAATGAATATACCTCAGGAGCTGGAGATACTCACGATGTACTTTCATAGCTGTTTAAACAAATATGTTGTATTCTATAATTTCTTATTCATATAATTAGTGTTTTATGTATTTTCAGTATTTCATTGCTGTGAGAACACTTGGGCTTGTGAAATGGATAGGAGTAAACATTATGAAAGTTCCATTGTAAATACAAGTGTTATGAGTACTTGTACTGGTAACAAATTTTAAATATTGTAAAAAGAAACCAACTATAGCATTTTTTCTTAAATTACTGAAGTTTGTAGGTCAGGCTTTATGTCCCTGATCTACACCAATGAATGAGGAATGGAGTACTGATGATAGACAGACAGAGAGGTAAATTGGAAAAGAAATTAATTGTGGTTTCAGTTCATGATTGTTAGTCATTACGTTTTACAAGTTGAGTTCACTTAACCCCTAAAGGACTTCAGCCATACATGTACATTTTATGATACAGAGACCCTACCTGTGCTTGTAGAGATGCACTGCCCCCTTTCCCTCTTGTCATTGAAGGGCACACTTTCTTGGTAGGTGGAGTTGCCTCATGTTACAAGCATCACTAATTAGCACAGGGAAACATCCTAGAGTTATAGTTACCCACATAGCACAAAATTTTACCCTGTGGGGACCCAAGCTGTACTTGTGCTAACTGTCTTTTCCCACCATTATCTAAACTAAAAGGCATGGTTTGTCAGTGGGTAGGGATGCCTTGCGTCATAAGCAACCACAACTAGCACTAGGAAAGAATCCCAGTATCTCAGTTACCCATATAACATGAATAGGCAAGGTATGACATTGGCATATGCCCAGTAATTATTGGCTACTTAGTAATAGTCTTTAAGGGCACTAATTATGTTGATGATAATTTTGCAGATGTTGGAATGTTACCAGATATTCTTTTGTATCAGTAATCCATTGATGGTGATGGAGAAGAGATGGAGATCCATGAGGTGACAAAAGTTGACAAATACATAGAAAGCCAGCCTTGCGCAGTTCAACAGATTTTAAAGTAAATACAGTAACAATTATGGATAATTCATGAGGGTTTTCTGTTTTCTTTAAGTTCTCTTGACATTCCTTAGTAATTGATAAGGTTAAAGTATTTTTTTGAATTTTTTGATAAACTCCAGTCCTAGGGACCCTACAAAATTTCTGGGCTGGGCTCTTTAAGAGTTAGTAAAAGTCTTTGAATAGATTTTACAATCTAGAAATATCATAACAGTTAACAGGCTTGTAATTTGGGACATTGAAAGAATTTTTCATGCAATATGTCTTAATTGCTTTTGATTATATTAAGAAATAGGTTGACAGAAGTAGGGTTGAGTGTGTATATGCTACATAGGATAACAACATCACAATAATTGTAGAGTAATACTGCAGAAAATAAGATATGAACATAGTCATAATGGGTGTTTATGGAAAATGTTTTGTAGAAAAACTGTGTTTATCTGATGAAGCACATCACCAAGATCAGAAAGTTGTGTAGATGATACAAAAAGGAGATGTAGATGGTATTTGATTATAAGCTATAATTGCTAAAGTTGAAGGAAATAGGGAATGATATATGTTTACTGAAATTTTTGATGGTTTTTAGGGGAACCATATGATGTAGTTACTATTTAATGACTATTTTTTTTTTTATGAAAATAACCATTACTAAACAAAATCTTAAAGTTTACTCACAGAATTTAGTGTCTCTTGTCAACTGAAACTTTTCAGAGATATTAAGAATTTTAAAGAAAAACTAACAAATTGAATATATAGCATAGAAACAATCAAGCTCACAACCATTGAAATATAATAATCCCTCAGTTTAATGGGCCCCGATATAACAGATTTTGGATTTAACACACCCTGATATAACAGATTTCAGATTTAACGGACCGGGGAAATAATAATGCATTAATTGATAACAATTGAAAAAAAAACTCAAATGCTGCACTATGCGCTTTTCATATCGCACTTGTTTTAGGTAGCGTGGGGTATACTTGCTTTGGTGATGTGGTGGGGTGAGAGAAACACAGATTGATTGGGAAACACTTTTCAGATTCTGTTTCGACAATCTTGGTCACAGAATGAGTACAGAAAAACAGGGCTCCAACTTATATATGTCTCATCTTTGACTTTCACCTTGGGTACCTGGTGTGACCTCCCAATGGTTGCGCTCGGGGTTTGACCTTGCCACCTCAGCCATGTTCCACCTGGCCACCCCTGCTTGATCTCACCACCTCTGCCGCCATGATCTGTCTCGCGGCCACAATTGCTAGGCACACAAAGCTCTCCCGGTGATTTTTCTTTTGTCACTATGTAAGCCGCCTCAGTTGTTTTTCTTACTTTTCTCGAACTGCCCTTGCTTAGTATTTTTATCCCACTCCAGTTTGGCAGGTGCCCGTTTTCCTCCGTACGTCCCTCTAACTCACTGGTTGTGAATGCAGAGGTAAAAAGGCACCTGATGAAATGGAGTGGGAGGAATATACTAAGCAAGGGCAGTTCAAGAAAAGTAAGAAAAACGATTGAGGCAGCTTACATAGTAACAAAAGAAAACATGAATCAACATGAGGGCTTTGTATGCCTTGCAAGAGCGGTTGTGAGGCAGATCACTGCGGCAGAGGCGACAAAATCAAGTTTGACAGAGACGACAAAGTTAGTCGCAGCAGGAGTGGCCAGGTGGAACATGGCAGAGGCGGCAAGGTCAAATGCCGGATGCATCCATTCGGGAAGTCACATCAGGTACCCAAGGGGGTGAAGGCCAATGATGAGGTGTATATAAGCTTGAGTCCTGTTCTGTGCTTAATCTGTGATCAAGAATCTATCGAAACATTAGAATCTGAAAAGTGTTCCCCACCCAATCTATGGTTCTCTTACCCTGCCACATCACCAGAGTGTCATGAAATATTCATATACTCGCTTTGTTTCGGCATCTGCCTCAAGCTGTCATGTGGTCAGGTTGTATACAAGGAATTGTGATATTATATGTTAAATAATTTTGCAATCCTTACAATTCAAAATGGCATCAAGTGACAAGGGAGTTAAAGGAAAGTGTGTGAACTGTATATTGTATATTGAATAAGAAGATGGTTACATTCGATTCAACAGACTTTCAGCATTAACAGACACCCCCTCACCCCTATTAGTCCGTTAAATTGAGGGATTACTGTACAGAGAAAAGTATCAAAGATATGTATGGCGATTGATTGGGAGTAATTTTTGAAATATGGTAAATTTAGAGAAAAATTATGAAATTATCCTTACAAAAAATGAGAATAAAATTTATTTTTATTTTAAAAACTGGGCAAGTAAGTAAGGATCCATTCAAAAATAGTACAGCTCTCTTTATTTAAAGTAAAATAATGTTTTTCTTTATCTACTAATGATTCTAACTCAAACAGTATGGCAAGCAATAGCATTCTTAGAGCAATTATTTTGCATTAAATTTACATTCATGTTTATATTAACCTTTGATGTAAGGTTGATTGGGTCTTGTAAGAAGTAAATTCATGATAATAATATGTTAGTAGTAGTGGGACATTAGAGGTGACATCACTAGTCATGTGATTTGCTGTAGTCATTAGCTTAATGACTGAAAGAAGCTAATTCACACGTTCTCTGAGCCTTCATTTGTGTCTTTGGGGACATATTATTATAGCACAGAAATTGATGTGAATAAAGAAAATTATTTATGAACCATATATGCACTAAATCATTGTATCAGAAAATTTAGATATCTTTTTCCCAAATTATGAGAACACTTTCAATTTAGTTGACATTTTTGTGAAAAGAAACTTACTACTTGCACCTGATAAATGCATTACTCACTTATATTGTCAGAAAATTGTATTCTGCCTTCGAAGGTATTCTGCGGGCTTTAGAGGAGTAGGTTGTGGCAGGACATTTAGATATAATTGAAGCCTTAATCTGTAAACTTTGGTTTAAATGTATTTTATATTTTGAAATATCAGCCTGTATGGTCCCCTTAAAGTCCTTTCATCAGATAGCTTTTTTTCTTTTTCAAAACACAGTTGTGTTGGTATTATATGATGATGCTAGTAACTGATGAATTTTCATCAGTATAAAACAATTTGTTGTAATACTGAAAAAGTTTCTATTGTGATTTTTACACATATTTTGATTGGTCAGTTTTAAATCTATAATACTTATAGATTACTCAGAACTTTTTTTGGACACTTTTTCATGAATATTGCCATGCTAAATGCCTTTAACAATCATATTTTTGTATCATGTCCTTTACCTTTACCTGTTGTAGACTGAAACACTCACCAAGCTTCAGATATGAACAGAAAGATATCAAACATTTTGAAAGAAATGCTGCTTTCTAGTCTGGCTACAACATATGTGAAGCAGGTGTACAATGTTTGATAAGAATGAGGATTGCCCCATCAGATATGCATGTGGGAAATTTAAATGATTGAAAACAGGAAAAGACAGACAGATAAGATAAGAGGAATTAATAAGAGACAAACAGTAGTTTAAAGCTTGAGTAGCAGATTACTTCTTATGAATTTATGGATAGTTATGAGAATAGATATTCATTGACAGGAGTCGTACAGTCTGGGATAATGAGTTTACTCAGTTGAGAGTAGTGGTATCTGAACTTTTTTGTTGGTATATCATATTTGATATTTTCAGTTTCCATGCCACTTGTGTGTGAAGGCAAGGGCTAGTAGTGATCATGTGTAAGTCCCTCTGACTCTTGAATGGTAAGTAACTTGCTGATACTGCACATCTTCCTTATACATTCAAGGAACTTCTGTTTCTCTGACAGTCTCTATACAAATCTGAATTCTTCCTTTCTCTTTTCTTGTACTTGAAATACCCCATTGTCAGAATATTACCATCATGGTTCTTCCTTCAGTGTTTCCTTTACAGTTTTTCTGGATCTTTGTAATTTAATGTGTACAGTACTCACCCTTTATAACACTGTTTAGATCTCACTTATATTAAGCTTTTCATGTCAGGTCACCAAACCTGATCAGAGATGAAGAAAAACTAGGGGAGATTCAAAGAAGAGCAACCACATTAGTCTCTTCTCAGAAGAGGCCTTGTGAGGAAAGATTCAGAGACTTGAAATTATTTTCTCTAAGAAGTGCAGTTGTAATAGAAATTTTCTAACTACTAATTGATTTTGTCATCATAAGATATGAAAACAGTTTCACTTTAGACAGAGATTCATTGACCAGGAATTATGGTACGAAGATAAAAGGAAGGACATGTTTTAGCAATGTGGGCCAAAAGTTTTTATCATTTTGGGTGGTTCAACATCTGAATAAACTACCACCTGATGTCACAAAAGTAAAGACAATTAATACCTTCAAGTTAAGGCTAGAAAAATACTTCACTAATATCTGTAATCAGTAAATTATCAAGTTTGCCACTAATCATATCTCTTTTAGAATCCAAATATAACTAAACTGGTAGGGAACTTTTTTTAATCCACACTTTGCAATAAAATTTCCAATGCTGTATTTTTCCCTATAATTTTCCATACGTATTCACTGTTTCTCAAATGAATGAGGTAGCATCCAGTACAGATTATTGAGCCTTAGAGGATAAAAGAGCCAAATTTGGCACTTTCCTTTGTTCTTTAGTTTGGAAATGTACCACAGGAGGGGAAGGTTTCTAGTCCGTCGCTCCCACCCCTTAGTTGCTTTCTGTAACATACAGGAGATACATGGTTAGTATTGTCTCCCCTTTCCCTCCATAATGCATGATATTTTTTCTCATCTTTTTCCTGCCAGCATTTGAGCTGGAGGGAGAGGTGGTGGGAAGGTGCTTTCCACTTTGATAACATGTTTGTTCCAATATTTGTAGGCCTCAGAAACAGATAACCTCATTATAGACCATATGTCCTATGTAGTCTGACCTCTCCATGAACAGTGTTTGTGCTATTGCTTCTTCTGTAAGATGACCTATCCATTCACTAACAGGTTTCAGCAGTAAACTAGTATTCAAGTCTATTTTTAAGAAAAAAATGATCATTTGGAGGTATTGTGATTGAGGGTGATGGCACTGAATGTGAATGGGATGACTGGGGAGAGTAAAAGGAGGGAGATTGTGGAGAGATTTGAAAGTTGTAGCGTGGATTTGTTAGGGATTGGGGAAACCCATATCATCGGGCAGGGTGTGTGGAGTGAAAAAGGAAATGATGAATGCAAGTTATGGGAGAGCATGGAAGGAGGCATGGTATGGGTGGGAATGAGTAAAAATTATCGGGGAAGAGGAAAAGAAGGATATGCAATTCTGCTATCACCAGGAGTATGGGAGGGTGTTACAGAACATAGATAGAATGGCTCAAGAATAGTGTGGGTAAAAGGAAAGATTGCAATTGTGAAATATGCATTGGTATGTATATATGCGTCTGTGAACATGAAGATTGTACGAGGTAAAGATGAAATGATGCTTTTCTGGAGAAATTTTAATGATTGTATGAACGGTTTTGAGAATGAGAGGAACATGGTCATATTAGGTGATATGAATGCGAAAGTGGGATGTGATGAAATTAGGGAAATAGTTGGTAAATGGGGTGTGCCTGGAGTAAGTGAGAATGGAATCTATCTTATGGATATTTGTGCTGAGAGGGTTTTATTTCTTGTAAACACCTTTTACCAGCACAAGATGATCCACAGATATAAATGGATGAGGGTTGATGGAAGAGAAGAGAAAGGTTGAGAAAGACTGTGCTGGTTGCTAGAGCTGTGAGAGGATTCTTTGGAGAGACTGACCATTTCCCAGGTTTTATGAGGATGAGGATCATGGCAAAGTGGATGTATGGTGTAAGGAAGAATGGAGAAGTATAAGTGTTGGCAAGTGAGAAGATGAATCAGGTAAAATACAGGGAGGAATATGAAAGGAAGGTAACTGAAAGCTTATATAGAAGTGCAGTGAATGTAGGAATGAGTCATGTTTGAATGTGGTGTTTAAAATGTTCAGAGAAATACTAGTAAAGGATGTAGAATCAGTATTTGGATACAAGGTAGTGAGACAGAGAAGTAAAAAGGGCAATGCATGGTGGACAGAAGAGATCAGAAATGCTGTGGAGAAGAAAAAGGCACATGGTAGATTGCTCAATAGGAATGTACCATTGGAAGTTCAGCAAAAGAGGAGGGAAGAATACATAATATGTAAGTGGAATGTTAAAGAAGCTGATAGAGGAAAGCAAAGAAAGTAGATGAAGATATTGGAAGAAAGTTAAGTGAAAAGTTTTGGGATAATAAGAAACTATACCGGAAGGAGATGAAACAGGAAAGAGGTGGCTATAAGAGTGGAAATGATGATATGAGAAGTAAGGAAGAGGTATTGCTGAATCAAAAGTAGGAAGTAAAAGGAAGATGGAAAGAGTATTTTGAAGAACTGATGAATGTGTGAGAAGGGGAGGCAGCAGTTGTTACATATATGGTATGGGGGATGGAAGGAAGAGGACACAAGTGCAGGGGCCTATAGAAAAAGGGGAGGTAAGAAGGGCAATAATGAGGCTGAAAGTAGGAAAGGCACCTGGAGTGGATGGGATTACAGCTGAAATGCTGAAGTATGGAAGAGAAAGTGTGATAGACTGGATGCATCTTATATGTAAATTAGCATGGAAACAAGGTTGTGCCTGAGGATTGGGTGAAAGCTATCATTGTTCCTGTATTCAAAGGAAAAAGTGCTAAGGATGTATGTTGCAATTAAAGGGGAATAAGTCTGTTAAGTATACCAGGAAAAAATGTATGCAAGAATATTAATTGATAGAGTGATGGAAGTGACTGATTGCAGAATAGGTGAAGAACAAGGTTGGGGATGTGTGGATCAGTTTTTTGTGGTAAAGATGACCGTGGAAAAATATTTAGCGAAAGGTAAGAAGTTGTATGAGCTTTTATTGATCTGGAGAAAGCATATGACAGTCATATGAGACTGTGACATCCTCTCACCCGCAAGATGAGATCCTCTACCTCGGGGATTTCAACGTTCACCATCAGGAATGGTTGAATTCGTCCCATACGGACAGTGGAGGGATCGAAGCCCTCACATTCTCATTTCTCAATGACTTGGAGCAAATTATCTCCCACCCTACCCATATACCTGATCGCTATGACCATTCTCCTAATATTCTGGATTTGTTTTTCAC
>JAYMFT010256414.1:0-10830 GCA_038088735.1 Panulirus argus
CTCAATTCTCTCTTTATTTCAGTTAGGGCCCGGCCTTGATGTGGACTTTTGTCCGTGACTGGAGCCTTCAACATAAAAAGAAAAATTATATATATACTGTAAAATATTCAAAATATCTCAAGACATTTCATGCCCACGATGCACCTACCGTAATGAAGTCACCTAACACATTTTGCTCAAATTTTCCGTACTCTCCCCACACATATACATATACAATATTACTACACACTGTGATCTGTCGCCCGGTCCATTGTACGTGGCAAGCTACCTGAACGCTGTGGGGTTAGGGAGTTATTCAGCAGTTTTGTTGCATTGGATGGAATATTTATACTCAGTTAATAAGGCCGTTGTGGATACAAGCAATATAGTGTAAGGGAAATTGAAGAAAGATTATGCAGGATATATGTCGAGAGAGGAATAATGATGAGAAAAGCATGGTTCAGAAATGCTCATTATGTAATCATAACTGGGTTACCGTAGTTGGATGATATTAGATTCACAGGTCTTCAGAGGAGAGACTTTTGGCTATGAACGTGCTCAGACGGGGCAGGAAGAGGATTGTCGGGTCATTTCTTTGCCCACGGCTGAAGTTAAAGTTGATGGTGCGTTTTGAGAGAAAGAGAGAGAGAGAGGAAGTAACATATATGTGAAAGAAAATGTTGTAAAAAAGCGAGATTGGTTAAGTAACGTGTGTAGATATATAGGGATACATTAAATGAAGGCTGGACAGGGTAAGTAAGACCAGGGAAAGTTATGTGAGAAAATATCGCTTAAATGTGTGACTGTAGTGCGTGGCATGCGAAGAATTAAGATGTGGGCGCATGAGAAAGCCTAGTCGGGCTGGAAATGAGGAAGTTGAAGTGTTAGTGACCCAGGAAAAAGGAGCTTTGTGGGCGATACTTTGGTAAAATTAGTACGTTTGAACCATGAGTTTGTGTGCATAAATAGTCTCGGATCTTTAGGAAGTGCTTAGCTAATTAACATATGATTTTCTGTCTTTACTAGTAAAGTACAGAACCAAATTGAAGACTTAAAAGTTGAAATTTTTTAATCTGTTTGTATCTAGGTATTTTCAACGGGTAGGTGTCATTGGTGTTTTCTGGGTTCCGTCTTGTGAATTTTATGATCTCTTATCGAATAAAAATCCTTTCGATAATATTCATTCGTCAGAAGCCCATTTTACTGGCATGTATATTTCATCCCCTCACTGTGTACTCCATGTGTCAAATAAGTGAGTTACTCATATGTTTGGTTTTCTTTAAAGCCTCAGAATCGAGTTGTCAGAAAACGGGATACCCCGACTCTCCTCGTCGCTTGTAACAGACCATTTTCTTTTCTTGAACTTTCCCTTTTCCCTTTCATCCACGCACAGTTTTCACTCACACTCTTACTCAGGTGCCCAAACATAGACAGACAGACACAGACAGACAGACAGACAGACAGACAGACTGACTGACTGACTATTCCAGTAACCCACTGTTTCGATATGGGTTATAGCCCCTTTTAAACTCGTTAAAAAAGTTTTATAATGAGGTTATTTGCCGAGTCCCCTACATTCCTCCTTCCCCTTCCGGAAATCAGAGACCGTTACATTGCCCTGCTCATTTTTTTTGTTTATTCTCGTAATAATGTTTCTTTACGAGTCTGCAGTGCTCCGGTGACGATTACACGCATATTGTTTGTGCCGAAAATTCCATTAAGATAATGGTCATGCTATCAACATCATATGCTGCCGGTATATAGCGCAGGAAATACCACAGACGATAAAAAGACGATGGAGAGACCATTAAGGCGAGAAATGAAGTGGCATAGAACGCTGGCGTAACACAATATGGAAAATACTGATAGAGGAAAGAAAACGGGGTTATAAATGCATTTTCTATTTTTCAGTATTATGGATGAAAATAAAGTCGTTAGGAGTTTGCTGCTGATAATGTTGGAAGATTTATTTGATAAAGAGAATAGCATTAAAGAATTTACTGATACGGCAAGAGATGCAAAGTTATTGAACAAGAATTATTTTAAGTAAACTATTCTACGCTTAAACAATAATCATTCTCTGTTTTTCTGGGTAAAGAAATTGACAGTTGTTGATTAAGGACCTGTCACTCGCTGGATAGATAGTTATGGGTGGAATGGTTCTCCCTCGCTGCTCAGTGGTTCTGAGCCGATAACTGGTAATACCTCGTAGGCGTATGTTGTGAGGTGATGACATACTGTTTAGTGACTTTTAAGGTATTGTCGGACATTACTCAAGTGCAGATGGTGTCATAATTGATTTATCCCAGAATGTCAGTCACGCATATATAGCACAGTGTTGACCAACTCCCCCATAGGCATTAAAGACAAAGCTTTAGGTAATGCACACATATAGATGGTATGGTGTTGATTATATAGTGGATTTTAATTCGTACAAGAGGTACCTACCTACACAGATATAACGTACACAGACTACTCGATGGATTAAGCCATACATGATTATGTTTAGTCGATGCAAGGGGTTGGAATAGATGGGAATAATCCTAAGTCGACAAGGTAATGGTAAGAAATGCTATCAAGTGTGGATATCAGGTTGTTTACGAGATTTTAAGGTGCTTGCGAATCATGAGAGAGTGAGTTATACGAAACTGAAGCAGACGAGCTACTTGCAAACCCTATGGCGTTCAAGTATTGATTGTCTGAGTGAAGCAGCTTCGTTCTAAGAGGTTGATATATAAAAAGAAAAAATCTGGGCTCGATATTTTTGTATACTAAGTTGCCTTATGGAGTAATTTATCTTTGGTTCGAAGTACTGGAGAGGGAATTATCTCACTTGAAAATCAACATCTTGGGCCGTAAGGGAATCGAACCCTTGACATATGCGTTATTAGCACGGCACTCTAAACAACTGAGCTAACAGGCTCTATTTTAAATCTCGGTGTTACATTGCCCAGCTTTAAGTCCTGGGGAAAGCGTTAGAATTCAATCTTCGATAAGATATCAACAACCACCGAATTATTGGACACGGGGTGAGGGTTATTAAATACGAGGTAGTACTGCTTGTTTTCGTTTTTTATGTCTCTCTTAAATGATCATGAAAATGTAATCTGGAATTACGTATTGGCTAAGGAAATCTCCTATTTCCAGTGTGTAACCACGGTACAGGGATGCGAGTTATATTATAACTTTCTGCTAATGATATTGTCTCGTAACTCTGAAATTCTCTTTCATACGCTCCTCCCAGTCACACACGATATTCTATTAAATTGTGGTTTCAACTTCTGCCAAAAGGACTTGCAGAAGATGTCTCTGGATCTAGTCTACATGGGGACAGGTTTCGCTATGCACCTCAACTATGTTTCTCACAACTTGCGGATTTCTAAGCATTTCAGTTTTTCTCGTCTTTTCTACTCGTACACTAACAATATTTAGCCTCTGAGTTGGCCCTTCTTTTATCATTCATCTTTGAGCTGTTTGAAGACACTTCACTCACTGTCCCTTCAACTGACCTGGCTAATTGGGCAACCTCAGTTCTAGGGAGACATGACAAATCCCGTCCAGAGCTCAACGTATTATTCATACCACCGAATTGCGGTTACAGTTTTGATACTGTGGTACCTTTTCCGAAATTCTCCATCCGACGGATGAGTATTGCTTCCCAGAACACCATTCATGGCCAAGAATCCTCTTTGCACTAAGATTCGTCGCTTCCTCTCACTCACCTCTGCAGCTCCCTAGTTCTTAGCTAACAACTCTTCACATCTGCTCTGCGCGACATCGTTTCCCAAAGCACCGAAGCTGATGATAAGGATGACTCCATTACCTCGCATAACCTTGTCTAATCTGGTCTCGAAATTCCCGCTCCCTCCATTCTAGGAGAACAGGCTTTCGTACTCTTCTTCCCCTATTTGAATTAGCCCATATCCATATATTGAAGCAAGGAATCGCCAATATTTAATACCCAATTGCTGTTCTGATATTGTCGTTCTTACTTCCTCGCTCAAAAAACGAACTGAAACAGACCTACGTTGAAACGTGAAAATATGGAACCAATTTATCGCCCTCTTACAGTTTGTGATACAAAAACATTCGGAACAAACGTAAATGAGAATCCAGTGGGAGGATGATAGTCATATACTGTAAATCACAGGGAAAAGTTCAGAGAAATACTACGCAAAGAATGACGAGAAACTATATTGAAGAAATTTCGGAGAAGTGAGAAAGAAAATGGATATTTTTGTTGCAGCAACAGACCACTTGAATGGAATGTAGATCTTATGACCTCTCAAATTAGACTTCGACAATCCTCGACAGCAGTGATTCAGTCATTAAACAAATAACGACAAATTAATGCCAGTGAGCCACAACACGTTTAGAAAATACAAAAAAAAAAACGTGAAAACAAAAAATCAAACCAACACTATGATATTCATCATGAACTATATATTTTCGATGCGCCCTTTGCGACTGCACATGTTCCTACGCTGCTCAGGGAACTTTATTTGTAAAATTACGCACGAAGAGACCACGATTGCATCTCGCTATCACTCTGTACAAAACTAGTGTTTGGAACTTTGACAGCTAATTAGCCAATTTCTAGCTGTACGTACAGTTTACTCTCATTACCTCTGCCGCAGACTTTCAAACAGCCGGAGTAATTTAATCGGAAAGGCCAACGCGAAAGGTATTTCAGAAGCATTGCGCCCGAATTGTCAGAACTGACGAAGAAGATCCGAAATTCATAGTTTCTTGTCACTGCCTCCAATTAGATTCACGCCCGCTTGGTGAGTGATGGACTCCGCTCATTGAAAACAGCTTCAGTGATGTGCTCCTACTATCTGTCATGATATTCTCTTGTGCTATTTCACGGCCAACGAAGCTCTGCATTGTTTAATTTACATTTTTGGCGCTTGATGGAACAGAAAATTAATTCGTGTTTCGATGAAGTGAGGAAAGCCGCTTTCCGGCTCAATTTTTCAGGAAGTTGAGGAAAAAATATATATATATGATGTAAAATAAAAACCACTGTAGGGCGCGGGTAGTTCGATTTTACTATATTTGAATTTCATTTATGTAGTTTGGCTGTCAGTCTCTTCGTTCCTGACAGTGATGAAGGATGCGTTTCAGGTTTACGTAGACAGAAAAAAAATGTGGTGAGAATCTTTGTCGATTGGAGAGGACTGATTGCATGGGAATTGAAGAATGGATTTAGTTGGAGGTTTCTCTTGGGAGAGCGTAGATTATATAAAGGCATAATTGAAAGAAAAGGAGAGTATTAGATACACGGGTTCAACTAAAGTACCAATCAAATCAACTGTGATATTTGTATGGTATGTGGTACTGATTTGTACATTCGTTCGTATCTCGCTATATGTGGAAGTAAGACTAAGGCATTTACTAAGGATCATCCATCGGCTTCAGAAGTATCGCTGAGCAAGTGAAGGAACTATTTGTTGCCATGATCGAGTATACTGGGGTTACCTTTCGTCCTCGTGTGTGTGTGTGTGTGTATGTGTGTGTGTGAGTGTGTGTGTGCGTGTGTGTGTGTAGTTGACTGTGGTTGACTCAGAAATATTTCCCCGTCATGGTCGGAAGTTGCGGGGCGGTTCCTTTTTCATCCGACATGATTATGTGGCTCAGCAATCTCTTACGACGGGCTGTAATTTCCTCATCCTTACGACAAGAGGACATCGGTAATGCTAGGGTATCCCCAACAGTGATAAGTCGGTGGTTCCTCTTGGCTTACATGGAACATCTTAAGATTTGTCTAGCCACCTTGCGGATTCTCTTTGCCTTAAGATTTACTGGAACTTGAAAAAAATCTTATGCCTTTTTTCAAAAATAGGCTGTTTATTTTCGTATTTTGATTTTCATTCCGTATCGTTGATGGACAAGTTACGCAGAAAATGACATATAGGAAAAAATCATATTTCCCATTGCATTTAAGAGACGTCATTGTTTCACCTCTTCAATTTGACCATGCGAGTTCATCCTCAGACGTTTAAAAGAGGCATTTAGTTAGCACCTTTACATATCAGTTGGTGGCCAGTTACCAGATCAAGTTACTGATAACTTTCTGAGTGACTTTAGTGAGGAGGGAATAGGGGATTTTAAGATACCATAACTCGTTTGTGTTTTGAAATGCACACTATAGTGAGTAATATTAATCGCCCAGTATGTGTGTGTGTGTGTTGTTTCTCAATGATTTAGGGCCGCATCAGGAACTGGCTGTGGCCAGCTGATTTCAGAGATGAAACTGCTTGTCAGAAGTGATTCCATTAACATAATGATAGAGTTACCCCCTTGTTTCCACTGTAAATCATGTTTACCTTTGGATAAAAGAGTAAATATCATGCCGGTTTTTTTTCATGTTAGCTTATTATTTGGGATTTGACACCAAATCTCGAGTTAACCAGGAAGATATTAAATGATTCTTGGGGCATCATGTTCACTATGTCTGTAAGAGAATGATGGAAAGATTTTTTCAAAGATATTTTCTTTACGAGACTTTGAACGTTCATAGATTACTACTCCTTTGCTAGTGGTTGCTACGGTACTTTGACTAACGACTAGGCTTTTCCTTGCCTTCATGAGCATTGCTCATGGATTACTTTTTCATTTTACTGTAATTTACGAAGAGTTATCTTACAGTGAAAGCTTGGTCGAATGATAAGCGATAATGAGGTAATTATACATCAGTTTACGAGGAGTTATCAGATTGTGAAAGCCTGTTCCCATGATAATGACATAGATATATATTTAGTCGTATATGTTAATCACATAACTGACACACAGACAGACACAAAAAGTCAGACACGAAGCAAGTCTTCTTGAGGACCCAACCGTTAACTTTCAGTCATATTCTGTTAGAGTGCAAGTTGGGTAACTTTGTTTTCAGAGTAAACTCTCTTTCTAGCACGGAAAACACTTCGGCTGAGTCGCATACTGAACACTGGCGTGGTCGTCCCAGAGGAAATCTTAGTGTGAACGCTAAAGCTGTAGACAGCGAAAGGAAAAGCAAATATAGTATTTTCGGAAACTGAACATTTCATCTTTTAAATCACTTTTAGATGTATAAAAGTTTTGAGCCAAATACAGAAAAACTAGATAGATCTCATTGCAAGAAAATCCAGCCACTGAGCCATTCATTATTTCGTTAAATTGCTGTTAATAAAGTTAATTGTTCCCGGTTAAAAATATTGTTCTCCCTCTAAGTTTTGAGACAGTAAAGACTCACTCTTCTTGCTAAGAATGTTCACACAACAAAAGGTAGTGTATAACAGAGCAAACAATTTTAATTGCTGTTTAGGGGAATCGAGCGTGCACCCATCAAGTGTGATTATATTAGTCAAAAGCATTAGCTTTTGATCAGTTTCCTGGATGTTAGTAGACGCGTTGAATGAATTCGAGGATGCCGAGTCCGATTCTGCCTTTAGTTATACTATATCATGTTTAGTTTTAAAAAAATGATAGATTACATTTAACACAAAGAACCGTAATTGTCTACTTGATACTATATTTTACAAACTGTTGGTTAAAAATTCATATGCATATAAGGTATTTAGTGCGTTTGATGGTCATACTATTTTACCGAAGCTGAAAATGGCTTTTCCGTGTTAATCTGTTGATACATGGCAGTGGATACATCACGTTGAAGCCTCCAGAAATAGTCAGCCATCAAACCTGGATTCCATTTTCCTTTGTACTTTCTATCCAGTCCAGCAGTATCCTACTGGAGCCCAGCACTTGTGTTCGTCACTATCCATCACCTAGGTTACCTGGACTGAATTCCAGGAGGCAGTTGAGAAACCGCGTCTTAAGAGCGATTCTTGGACCAATTAAAAGGTTAGGTGGTCGGCAAAAAGTCTCTACCAGTTCAACATATTCTTTATTTCTTCTTTTTTTTTTTTCCGGCCCTTTGTGTTGCCAAGAAAGTTGTGACGAACCATTTTGAAAGGATGCCAAGCTCAGAGCTCCTCAGCATCCGGAATTTTGTCAGAGGTTTGGGATTTTCTCAAACCTTTCATCTGCCGTGACTTCTCTCTTATTTGTGGGTCGGGTGAAATTCCTTCCTTCAAGTGTGCATCACAAATGGTCTTTTGGTGTTGTGGGTCAGTAATGGTTTTATTTACCTCATGGTCTTATTGGTCTGTAATGGCCTTGATTGTCTAGTGGTCTTATTGGTCAGTAATGGTCTTGTGTTTTCAGAGACGAGGTAACCGTCAGCAAAATACGAGGCGAGGATATAAACCACGCACTATTATATGGTTAATTTCACAGCAGAGATGATATACTATCCGAGGGCTTTGATATCTCGTCATTAATAGATCTATGGCATGAAGTCGGCGAATTTGTTAAAGACGTTGCAACACTTAATTTCTTTAAAAAAATCGTTATCGCAGAGTTCTCTTATTTGGGGTATGATCTTAAGCGGGAAAATAAATACTTGTTTCAATGGAGAATAGATTTTTTTTCCCCGTCTCGGAGTGGAGGACTAAGTTGAAAGCAATCAGGAAATTGATATTATTTTTTTTCTTTTTTCCTTTTTGTGCCCGGCATTTGGAATATATCTTGAGTTTAGGTTGTCGGGATGGCGAAGGTGCGATTATCTTTGTTTATATCCAAGCGGTGCTGGAAGTGACACAGTTTTCGAACCAAATGGAGATAATTTCAGATTATGCGTTACCAGTAGAGGCATTTTATTTTATCTGAATTATTCATCATGTACTGAGAGTGCTCCTTCAACACCTCTCTTACACATCCCATCTATTATTCTTTTTTTCATTACGTAACTAGATCATAAAAAAAGATAATCGAAAGGTGAATGAAAACGTCTCAGAACGTAATATCTTACTCTACAAAGTATATATAATGATAGTCTCGTTATTCTTATCGAAGCCTCTTCACTGTCTTACTTATTCCGAGGGATTTTGCAAGAATTGAAAAAGAAATGGTTCTGAAAAGAATCGACTACTAATGGTGAAAATAAAAATAACTACTTTTTCTTAAAATGAAAAGCTCTTGTAGCCAAATGGCTTCTCACTTTTCTCTATAACCAACAGCGGATTCCAAATATCCCAAGTACTTCACAAGCCCACCCAGGAATAAGCTGTAAAGAGTATAAAATGAATTATGACGTATCAAAGACTGTTTCACCTCAATCTCTTCCTCTCCTTAGAAAAGTATCGTCACAGAATGAATAACTCAGTACCTGATATTCCAACCGTATCAACATCATCATTGATATCCAAACTCTAGCAATATTACTTACAGCTAAGTACTCGTAGGACAATGATTTTTTTTTTTTGGATCTCCTACAATTGACTCTCTCCTTGGAAAGAAGATTTCGGAATGAGTTCCTCGTACCTGAATGACTTTCTCTTGAAATGAACAGCGTTTAAGGGCATCACAGACGCAGGGACGGGCCTTACATACCTGTACTGGCGATAAACCTGGTTCTTCTGGTTGACGTTAATGTGGGGAGCAGTTTATAGAAGGATCCCCGTGGATGCTACGGAGGCCTGTGAGGGGAATGGCAAAAAGGGTCGAAAACAGTTTTGTTGCTCGAAGCACGAAAGATACCCGGGGATAAGACCCCGCAGGAAATGCTAAAAGTTACAGAACTTGCACTCAAGTTAATCCACTGCGTTGTATTTCTGTGGAAGTGTCTCGTATATCACGTTTTACGCCGAGCAGAGGGCTAGTGCTATGATATGGCGTTTGATGTTTCGTCTTTGGGGGTTTCCTCGTTGGGGCACAACACCCTGGTCCGTAGGGTTAGAGTGGGAAAGGTACTCCCCTGGTCCCTGGAGTGCACTTGCTGTGGCGTCTCTCCTCCCTCAGGCCTGGGGTTGCCATGGCGAAGACCCCGACCCCCCACCCCCTTGTACCAAGGGTTGCCGTGGCGATGCACCGCCTTCGTCCCCAGGATTGCTATGGGGACGCATTTCTTTCGTCCCGCTGATTGCTCTGGCGACGCGAATCCTTCGTCCTAGAGTATTTGCGACGCCTCCCCCTCGTCCTTAAGGTTCACGCAGCGACCGCCATCGTCCTTCAAGGGTTGATGGGGCCACAGCTACACACACACACACACACACACACACACACACACACACTCACTCGCTCACTCACTCACTCACTCACTCACCCACTCGCTGCCATTTGTGATTTCCCTCCACAATTGATTTTCCTCCCCTAACATTGTGTTGATATTCACCCCTTGGGCGTGCATGTGCAGAATCTGACCGTCCCCGGCCTCGACAGTTTCATCAGAGGGAGTGAAGGATGCTGGCCTGCGTGGTTGATGCTGGCCTCGTCCATCTCTCCTCGGACATACTGGACTTATAAGAAAGCTATTTCAAACTGAGATTTATCATTTTGATGTTTCAGATTACCGGAAAAGGATCTCGTAACTGTAGGGGGGGAGTGATCGTGCTGATTTAGAAGGGGATATTTTTCTCTCGTCGTCGAGCAGAGATTAGCGTAATGCCGCTGCCTGATCGTGGGCTTAAATGCAGCACAAACAGACGTCGAGGATCGAGTCTGCAGGTATACTGGTTTAGCATTCGTGTCCAAAGGATCTGCGGTGAACCAGTGCCGGGCTCGAGGCTTTACTGCTTGAAAGCATTCTGAAGCTGAGGTGTACTCAGTGTCTTGAATTCAGGTCGGCCACAGAAGATGTGGTGGAGTTACGGACGAACGGGTGGCGGTGATCACTCGCGGGCCGCCTGGGGTCGAGCGCATAGGTTCGAAATATTGCTACAGCAGTCGGTCCACAGTCAACCCAGCTGTTCATCCTCCCCTAAGGGTTGGTCGATAAATAGGGTACCTGGCTTAGGCTAGGGAATAATA
>JAYMFT010256424.1:0-10829 GCA_038088735.1 Panulirus argus
GACCTGGCTCATTTCAAGAGACATATTTTTCACTTTCTCAAAAATTTGTAAATACTTTCCCTGTCTGTTTTTCCCCCCTTTCTCAATTCCCTCTATATTTCAATTCAGGCCCGGCCTTGATGTGGACTTCTGTCCGTGACTGGAGCCTTCAACAAGAAAAAAAAGTTCAAGGTGCCTCTTGATACGTGCGGTGGCGACGTCCCACATGAGCCTTGCCCAAGTGGGCCCTGGAGGATGAGGCACCAAAGACTCCAGCCGAAGATATGAAAAGTCAGGAGTTACATGGTGGACTGTTCATGATGATGATGCAGGAGGACCCAAGGGCTTCAGCCCTGAGTCAGAGTATCGCGACAGGAGACCTAGGGCGTTGGTCGGCGCACCTGTCTGTCTGAGCCAGAGCCCGCTTGACGTACTCGCCCCCGCTGATGCCTGTCTGTGTATGGGGTGACCAGGCCAGGTCACGGGGGCGGCCTCTGGGACACGAGAGGGGATGGTCTACTTGCTTGTTGACCGGCGGAAGAGTAGAGGTCAAGGGTGGCTTCCACTGACGATAAGGTCAAATGTGGCTTCCACTCCCGATAAGGCCAAAGGTAGGGTTTACTGTCGTTAAGGTCAAATGTAGATTCCACTGTCGATAAGGTCAAAGGTGTGGTCTACTGTCGATAATGTCAAAAGTAGATGCCATAGTCGATAAGGTCAAGAGTAGATACCACTCTCGATAAGGTCAAAGGTATAAACCGCTGCAGGTTCAAAAGTAAGTGGCTCTGACCTTTGACCTGAGATCTGGCCTGGGTCATTCTGAGGTCAGTGTGAAGAGTGAGCTGCCCGACACCTAATACGGTCATTAGGGCGGCCAGACGCTGTGTTGCGAGGGTGGCCTCACCCCCGGACCCCAGCAGTGGACGCACCATCGTCGGCGGGAGACGCGGGCGGTGTGGTGACGCGACGCGGCCAGCGACAGCCACGGGCCCTTGAGAGCCACAGCGGTAACGTTGACTACGACGGTAATACACTTCGACCACGACCCTCGGGTGTGATGTCCATCGCCTTAAGGGCCGGAGGAAAGGCCGGGGCGTCTTGCCAAGGGTTTATACCATCGTTGCTTCTGAGGTTATGGACAGGTGTCGCTGGACACTAATCTTCTTGATCAAGAGCCTTAACCAGGTGGACTGTCAATCCAAGACTTCACTTCCACTCTATGGAAAAATATATTCATTGAAAAGAAAAAAAAAGAAAGTATAGTTGTCTGACTGTCTGTCGTTTTAATGTCTTATGGAACCGTTGAGAAAGGTCCAACCAGAGTGGATATGCCTGATACCTTACTACCAGACTGATACCTTACTACAAGCTATTTCAGACAGCTTTGTCCAGATATCCTATTTCAGGAGAGGCGAGGGCCAGCACAGGGCCAACATAGGGCCAGCACGGGGTCAGAATGGGGCCAGCACTGGGCAAGGATCACGCCGCCATGAAATTTTTAAAAAGTTTGCTGTGCGTTTATTGTGGAGCACAGCAGGACGGTGGTAGTGCGGTTGGTAGTAGTGGTGGTGGTGGTGATGATAATAGTAGTAGTGGTGGTGGTGGTGATGTTAATGGTGGTAGTGGTGGTGGTGGTGATGATAATGATGGTAGTGGTGGTGGTCGTGGTTGTGGTAGTGGTGGTGATGGTGGTAGTACGGGAGGTAAGTAAGCGTTTCCAGGCCGGGCGCCGTCCGCTGGACGGTCGCTCCTCCCGTGACGACGTTGAGTTCCATGCGTTACGGAGGGACGGAGCCACACAGGACGCAGTGAGACAAAGACTTCAGCCAGATATGTTTATCAGCAGATAATCGCGTATCGGGAGAATAATTTCCTAAAGTTATTTGACAAAATATGAAAAGCTTCGCTTCCGGACCTCACCCATGGAAAAGCCTCGCGGAGCTTTTCTCGTTCACACTTTCTTATAAAAATGTGTGTCATAATGGATCATCCACACTACTTGGTGCTGATCCTCAGCTTTGTATCGTGTTGGCCGTTGAGCCGGAGGGAGAGGTGGACGGGAGGTGCTTTCTGTTTTTGCAATCCTTTTTCCACCACGAATAACCGCGTAATGCATCGTCACGGCTCTCGTTACCTGTGCTTCCCATATCGTCCTTGGAGAGAGGGAGAGAGAGAGAGAGAGCCAGCACGGGCAGGTTAGAGCGGACGGTCATCAATCATTCTGCAGCTCCCCCGCCAAGCGGGACACTGTGCAGCGGCAGCTGATGTGGCCCGACCAGCGGCGCAGCAGCAGCAGCAGGAGCCGACAACAGGTGGCCCACCACAGCCGCCAGTCAGCACTCGCCTCCCACACCAGTTTGGACCTCCTGTGTACTGCTAGAGAGAGAGAGGGGGGGAGGCTTTTGAACCTGGCTTTTAAGGGTTAGTTGAAAAAGCCCAAACTGTCATACTCAAAGGTCGTACCGTTGTGGTCAAGGGGCGTATATAATCGTGATCAAGGGTCGTGTTGTCGGCAGAGTTGGGAGTTGTGGTGGGGGGGGGGGATGCTAGTGAGGCTGTATCTGAACCACTTTCCGTTGTGGGGACCTGGAGGTGCCCTTCCTCCCTTACCCTGGCCATCCACCACAAAATAAACGATGTACCAAAACACACCAGGACACGTCAGGACACACCGGGACATACCAGGACACACCAGTACACGCCAGGACCTCTACTTCAACCAGGACAACTCTCACTTAACATACTGGGGGAACAAAACTAGAGATCTAAGTTTACCGCTGCACGGAGGAACAAGAGAGAATTTCAGTGTGCAGGATTAGGGAGAAAGCAGAGGGGGCAGCGGGAACCACTGCTCGGGACGAGAGGTTAAAGTTGTAATGTGAGACAAATAACAACACACACTGCGCTCGTGCAAGCCCATGACTTGGCCTGGGATCTCTCAGCTGGTGGTGTTGGCGGGGCAGTGGGGTATGTCCGCGGGTGGACAGGAACACGGGTGTTAACAAGTAGCAGGTCAGGAGCTCGACCGTTCCAGGGAACGCTGCAGCTGGTGGTAGCGTGGTTGCCAAGATCTCCCGCAGCTCCAGGTTGCTGGGTCAGTGTGGCACCTCCCACCGTCAGGAGCAGACGAGGGCAGAGGGTTACACGGGCCTGGCTAACCCTGGTGCAGGAGGCAGACGTCCTCACCGAAGGTTACCCTCACCACACTGGCGGCGTCGGGTCGTCCTGAGCAAAATATTACCCTCGTCAGGAGACCCCTCCTCCGGGGAAGGTGATGTCCGTCGCCAGCAGGGCTCTGACCCGGTCGCCAACAGCTATCCAACTTAAGGCGCGCGGCAGCAAGTATTTGGTGTCTCAGGTCGGCCGTATATGGTACGTCAAGCTTGCCAGCCCCTGGTGCTATGATTGGCCCAGGGGCGTGACGCAGTACGCTATGTATCCCATCTGCTAACCGGCAGCAGCAGGGAATCGGCTGGGGAGGGAACACGTGACCGGCAGAGGTCAGTGGGCAGTTGTAAATCCTCAGTCCGGTAAAGTCTGATCCGGATGGGTCGGATTAGCCCGGGTCTCTGGTGACGCGGCCTCGGGTCACGCGACCCCAGCTGATGAGTAACGTTAAATCTTAACCTCAGGCTTTTGAACAGAATGTCACATTGATCGCAGTATATACACACGGTAAAAAAAAACAATATTACCACTTCTTGTGTGAAACAATATGACACCACTGACGAAGGACTGTGAGAAAATCCCGTTGGTCTGGCCTCACATTGGTAGCCCTACGTTTATGACATTGTGACATATTGAGTGATAACGACATTTTCTGTCATTTGACATCATAGATGTTATACTGATTCAATATTTTCACGGATATAACTATAAACTGGGGCTACCATAATCATTAGGATTTTTTTTTGTCTCACATTCACGAGTCTTATTGATCATTTCGAAATTCATCGGACCCATCCGGGAAAATACATTTTTTTTCTTTACCCTGTGTGCGTGTGCAACTGCTGGACTCCCGAGCGATGTCAGTGGACGAGAGGGATGGAAGCCTGACACAACACAAGAGTCGTACCGTCGTCCTCAAGCGGTGAACAGAAAATAGTCGATCCGTATGTTCTGTTACGCACACGGATAACGTCACTCTAGACTCAAGGAATGAAATTAAACACCAGGATTAGAATTACGTAGTTTACAAGAAATAAATTCACAATACAAGAAAAGTAGCACATCACTCGGGCTCAGATATCTACGTTATTTTAATGCCCAGGTAAGTTTTCAGACCAAGGAGGTCTCTCCCTTTACAAACTTCAAATATAAAAACATAATACTCTAACACGGTGACAGTTCTAAAGACACAATTCACAGTGACACTAATTAACAATAGGCAATAATAATACAACCGTAGTGTGGCGGGACGCGACATCTCTCAGGCACTTGTGACGTCGGGGCTCGCTGTGGCTGGAGCTCGTGGCAGGGAAACGCTACATCTCTCAAACACTCGTTGTGGCTCCGGGCTCGTTAGCAGGGAGATCATTCTCTAGGTGGCTGGTAGGAAAGCAGCTCCCGGATCATTGCCCGAGGGTTTTATGGAAGGTGTGTCCTATACAGAGTCAATTCGGATTGGCTGGCTCCTTCCTGTCACGCCCATCACCTTAGTTGTGATTGGAGGAAATGACCACACAGTGTCAGTTCCGATTGGTTGACGAGGTCGGGACAAGCCTCTCATCTTGACTGTGAGATCCTGGGAACGGAAGTAAAAACCACAGCTCCTGTCCACAGCTGAGAAGGGATTAAAGGCTACCGGTGATTCTGGGACGTTACAACTGTAAGGAGTCGTGTGACTTGGCACCTGACACCGACAACCGTAGAGGGGCCAACGGGACCTCCCGCTGGTTTGGGATAACCACAGACCTACTGGCTGCCATGATTACAGAGAGACTCGCCACAGAGCATAAGTGTGTGCGATCCCTGGCAGGGAGAGAAAACACTGAATATAAAATAATACACGAATGATGCGAACACAGGTTCGTATCCTTCGTAACAATACTGTAGATCCGTAGCAGTAAAGTGAACTAAGATGAGAAGATCAATAGACTCATCTCAAAAAGATGGTGACTCCTGCCAGAGAATATTTAAAACTACATAACCAGCGAATACGTCATATATACTTGTATATATGGAAAGGTCTGTGGGGCCTGGATGTGGATAGGGAGCTGTGGTTTCGGTGACTTACACATGACAGCTAGAGAATGAGTGTGAGCGAATGTGGCCTTTTTGTCTGTCTTCTGGCGCTACCTCGACGAAGCAGGGGATGGCGATGCTATTTCCTGTGTGGTGGGGTGGCGTCAGGAATGGATGGAGGCGAATAAGTATGAATATGTATATGTGTATATGTGTATATGCATATGTATGTATATATGTATGTATTGGTATGTATATGTATGTATTGTGCATATATGTGCATGTATGTATATATTTGTGTATGTGAGTGGATGGATCTCTCTTCGTCTGTTTCCTGGCGCTACCTCGCTAACGCGAGAAACAGTGATCAAGTATAATAATAAATAAATAAATAAATAAATAAGTGGGTTTTTGAGATGTGAGCAGCAGATGATGGCCATGATAACCGTTACCAGAGGATGAGAGTGTAGCGTGTAGCACTATGAAGTGTAGCGGTGTAGCGTCAGGTGGGGCGGTTGGCAGGAGCTGCCTGAGCCTGGGGTGACATCCGGTGATAGCTGGCGCCAGTGGACCTCCCGACGCCATTAAGCTTACAACTGCTGCTGCCTCACAGGCGCCCTATCCTGAAACCTTGGGACTCGCCCCTTGACCCTGGGATTCTCCGCTACACCCACCGACCCCCCCCACTACACCCAGGGGCTCTCGCTACACCCACCGATCCTCCGCTGCGCCCAGGACCCTCCGCTACGCCCGGGGACCTTCAGCCACACCCAGCGACTGCCTGCCGCCCTCCTGCTGTGATATGTATGTATAGTGAGGCCACACCAGGCCTGGGGGTGGCTGTTCTTTTAAATATGCGTGTGTGTGTGGGTGCGTGGTGTGTGTGTGTGTGTGTGTGTGTGTGTGTGTGTTATGTTGCAGTGTTATCGAGACACAGAGTCCCTGATGCTTGAGCGTGATACGGTGTTAGCGGCTGACAAGCCTGGCCTGGCTCTGTGTGTTACAGGGACAGAGTGTAACACTCTTTTTACCCCGTCTCTTAACCTTGTACCCATACTTTTTCAACCTTATGTATACACGCATACGCAAATACACGCCCCAGCTTACGCCAGGTACCCCCATTCGCCAGGTACCCTCATTCGCCGACCAGCTAAGTTGGCTGTGAACCAACTGCCCTGTCGGGGATTCGAACCCTTTCCAGTTCAGTTGGTGGATTGTAATGTAGTCAGCTTCACTACGGGGAAGGCGTGGAAGACTGGGACTCCTTTCTATCCGCCCCTCGCCGAGCAAGCTCCTGCTGGAGGTGTATGGCGAGTCTCTGTTGATGATAGATGGGGCCATAATATATCAGGACTTTCGTGAGGGATACTGCACGGTGGCGTCGGTGCCCCGGATGGTGGTGTCGACGAGGGAAGGAGTGTCGAGCGGCGCTCCACACAGAGAGCTGCTCCCTGCCCCCCCCCCCCCCCACCCACCCACACGCACACACACACACACACACACACACACACACACACGCACAGGACTGATCCCTGGGGCACTCCACTTGTTACGTCCAACTATGGTTAGTTGGTCACCACACACTGTGTACGGCTACTCAGCCCGTTTTCTAATCACCGAAGCCATGCCGGTCTTGATCTAACAAAACCACAGTGGAATCTGATAGTTGTACAGCTTCCCTGCAGTTGTGAATGGAAATTTCTGTACTAAGAACCACAATAAACATACTCACCTCCGAGGCTGAGGTCTGTTGCTGACTCTGGATACGTGTGTAACCGCATGCACATCGTCTCTTGCTCGTCTTCAGGAAAGGTTTGGCTGGGGGTGGGAGCATTGCATCATGTTCAGGTCGGCAGACGTGGGCCGCTATAGTGGGAGACGTACGAGTCGCGTTTGTGGCAAGGCGTCAGTTATGTTAACTTTGATATGGAGTATTGAACCCTTAAACACAACGGTACGATCACTGAACACGGCGGTACGACCTTTGGGTATGATGGCCTTGTCGTTGTGCTCAAAGTCGTGCCCTCGTGCAGATGGGAGTCGTACCGTCTTGTTGAAGGGTCGTGCCGTCGTGCTTCAGGGTGAATGCGGTGAGTGATGAGCGATGTTGATGCTACAGCGGGAGAAAACCCAACGACGTTACTAACGATTTATGTTACCGACGGGACGGACGGATGGGGTTAAGAACTGCGTCTTGGATACGGGCCACATACCCTCCCTCCCGGCGCGACGCCCACGCACGCCTGCACACTGTGGAACCGTCGATAACAGGTGGAAAAACCGCGCGAAGGACGTGACAGCGAAGAGAGAGAGAGAGAGAAAGAGAGAGAGAGAGAGAGAGAGAGAGAGAGAGAGAGGAGAGAGAGGCTCTTTTGCAACTGTCGAACCCCTTCGTGATGGACAGTGATTGTGGGAAGCGGCAGGAGAAGTGAAATGCTGTGAGAGTGAAGGAAATAGACCAAACCATTCGGTACAAGGATGAGACTTTGCCGAAAGAATATGTGTATATGATCAAGGGATTCGTGGGGAGATCCCGGGACGAGAAATTAGGTGAATGTTTGTCTGAGATAAAGGAGGAGAAATGGGACATCATGGTGGACCGAGGATGGAAGAATGAGGATATGAAACATGAGATAATGATACAAAGGCTGTCGTCTGTGAGGCAAACGATTAGCGGATCTGAATTATAAGATTCGTGAGTAGGAAATAAAGATGTGGGATGGAACAAAAATGAGAAGAGGATCTGGAAAGACAAAGTGAGCATCTGGAAAAATAAGATGAGGATCTGAAAAGATAAGATAAGGATCTGGAAAGAGAAAATGAGGATCCGGAAATAAAACTCAGCTGTAATTTTGAGGAGAATGAAGCAATTTGTACGATAAGGTGATGGAAGGGAAAGTGAGAGATGTGGATGATGACTTACCAAGTGGGGTGTATCAGAGGTGGATGTATTATCATAATGATATACTGCATGCTGGAGGTACAGCCCAGGCCGACTGCTCAGGACACAGATAACGGGTTAATAACAGAAGGGACAGAAATGCGTAACGTGCTGAGGAGGCCAGTGTGTGGAGGACATCACGAAGGAGGGAGGACAGCTGCAGGAGAGGTGGAGGAGTGAAGAGGGAAAGGACCATTTCACAGGAATACAGTCTGTCTTAAGACGTCGGAACTCTGAGGCAGAGTTCACCACTTTACCTTTAGTTCAACAAATGTTAAACTGGCAGGTTGTGAACATGCGGTCGTGAACACCGGCCCATGAGAACTCCGGGCCACTTCATGACGCGTAATGTGAACATTTGTTGAACAAAAGGTCAGGGGCGGATTTACCCTCATGGCCGACCCTGGGCCAATCTATCAAAGCCGCCCCAGCCCTGCGTTCCCCAGATTCTCCCCTCCTGTATATAAACCGATCGAGTGTTTTCACTGTGTAAGGCTACCAGTTTTATAGACTATAATCTTCCTCCACAGACTGCATTGTCATGATATAGATTTTGTTGTTTTACCTCGAGATACCACGCACGGCCATACACTAGTCGGCCCTATTTGGAAATCCATTTCTGCTGAAAGTTCCTCACACCTCCTGACCCATCCTCTGCAACATTGCCCTCTGAATCCCTCACCCTGATGACCTGCTCCTTAACTGGCGACTGATGAATGTATGGAATAGTAGTTTTGGTTTTCCAGCTGCCTTCTCCACAATACTCTTTTCGAAGTTCTTTGTTCCTCTTTTCTTATCGTGCTGTACTTGATCCGTGCCCTGTCATACCCTGTTGGTGCTGGCTGCCTGCAGTGCCGTCCATATCTTCGTCACTGAACGTCTCAAAGCTCCTTTGCTTTATGGCGTCTCTCACTGAACCATTCCGTCCTCTTTCTTGCCATTCCCTGTGTACACCAGGCTAGAAGTACCCATGACTCTACCCCCTCACTGTGATTTTTACAGCGCCTCTTAACACGACGGGATGCCCTGGTCCCCGGCGACTGAATTCCATTTCCCAATCTACGTTACGTCTGTGTGTGTGTGTGTGTGTGTGTGATTACTAATTGTGATTGCTATGTGTGTATTACGTGGAGAGAGTTTCACGCACGTTTTGCCCCGCCTCTTAACCAAGTATATACTTACCATATTTATACTATGTACACACACACACACACACACACACACACACACACACACCAGCTTAAACCAGGTACTTATTTATGTGTACGGATTTACGAAACTCCCAAGGCAGCCAGGATATCCACCACAGCCAGCGGGATGTCTGTGCAGGGCAGCAGCGTGAACGTGTGTGTGGTAGTGTGAGGAGACGTGTGGCAATGTGGTGGCGTACTGACCCACCTGCTGGGTAGGATCTTGACCACTTGGGTTACAGACCTGGTGCAGGGGAAGACCTAAGTGATGTTGATGCTGAATGGCGAAGGTGATATGTGTGCAGAGTAGTGGCCCGCTGCCTGGGCTGAGATACTACAGGAGAACGATGATGGGGGTGCGATGTGGATGATGCGAGCGGGAGATGACTCAGCCATCACGACGACAGTGTCACGTGAGCCCACCAGAGGAATGTTCATGTTAATATACGGCCAGATAACCAGAGGTCTGGGGGGCTCGAGTATCCGTAACATGTGGATGCCATCTGGGGTGGGCGTGGGAGAGGGCGCCCCGGCCGCGGCCGCGGTGGGCAGGGGAGGAGGCTGTAGGGGAAGTCAGGAAGAGAGGGAGGAGGAGGCAACAGGTGCGGCGGGCCGGGTGCTCCGGGCTACAGGTGCGGAGACAAGTGTATTGGGGCCTGGGCGTGGAGCAGCGGAACACGGCAGATGTTGAAGTGGTACACAGCAGACTGAGGCGTGTGTGTGTGTGTATGTGTGAATGAAGGAATGAGCGACGGGTATATACAGAGGAGGGAATGGACATCACTGGAAAACATCGCGATGACTTGGGATTTTTAGATTTTGTATTTTTAGGTGAAACTGAGACCTATTTTGAAGGCTTCCCACGGAGGTGGATGGGTCTTCCTCCCACAGACTGAGATTTTCTTTTCTTTTTCCAAACCGCACGTGTAGACTCGCTAATGAGCCCACCTAAACGCGCAGCTGCCGCTTCATTCAGGTGTCGTCCGTCCTTCATAAACATACCAGACTGCACGTGGAAACGCTGCCACAAGTTTATGAACTCAACTCCTTCCTGAACACAGAGGTTCACTAATCTGTTATCTGGACTGAACGCCTTACTAAAGAGGGCGTTCCCGGTGCCGATCCTGGGTAGAACTCCTGCAACGATGATGCTAGTTTTACCTCGGAAACGTCGAATAAGCCGACCATATTTCTCCAACAGCTCCTCCGATCTGTCCTTCAGCACAGCGTCGGCAACATCGTCTACCCTGGCGCCTGGAAATCAAATTGTTTACAGCGTATACCCTGCGTCTCGTAGAAGGCGACTGAAAGGGGTGGGAGTGGGGGGCTGGAAACCCTCCCCTCCAGTTTCACTTTTCCAAGAGAGGGAACGGAGAAGGGGGCCAAGTGAGGATTTTCCCGTCAAGGCTCAGTCTTTTGTTCTTGACGCTACCTCGTTAACGCGGGAGATGGCGAATATGTTTAGTATATATATATATATATATATATATATATATATATATATATATATATATATATATATATATATATATATA
>JAYMFT010256435.1:0-10829 GCA_038088735.1 Panulirus argus
ATATATATATATATATAAATATATATATATATATAAAGAATAGTTGAAAGAAAAGATAAACTGATAAATGCGACCAGGAGGAACCCTCAGGAAACAAATATACAATATAACAAGTTACTCAAAATGACAAAAAAAAAAAATAGAAACGTCAAAAATTGGGACACAAAAAGGAAAAAGGAGTTGACAGAGAAAAAAAATAAACATGGAAATCTATCGGACATGGAAGACATAAATGTAGAAAAAAATTACATGCTAATAGGCCATCATCTGTAATGTTGATTAAATGTCGAAAAAATAATATACCATTGAATAAATAATAGGCACAGTCTATCCGGTGGTGATAAATATTGTGGTTTATGTGGAGAAAAGGAGGAATATTTGCATTTTATGGTATGTTGTCCCCAAAACCAAGAGAAAAGATGGGAGCCACATTTTCAACAATCATGTACAGAAAAAAACAAGATAATAATCGAACGACTCTTGTTTAGAAATGAAAATTTACGAAATGTGAAAGAACTAATTTATACATTTTGGAAAATAAGAATGAGAAGACAGGAATAAAGACATGACAAAAAAAAATTGCAATAACTATACCTAACAAACCAGAGCACTGTAAATTGGATCCATCAACTGAAATAGGTAAGGTGCCGTTGCATAGTAAGACCCCTCCTCGAAGTACAACTTAGCTCTCTCTCTCTCTCTCTCTCTCTCATAAACATACTCAAACACCCATAAACTAAATGAGCCACCGTTAACCCACCTTACTTGTAACTAACCTTGAGTACAACTCTCCTTCCTAAATTATTTAATAGGCATGCTTACCAATCCTATAATGGGTGGGTCTGTTTACTGACTACATGCGGCCCTCAGCCTACTTCTGCAGCGTGATTAAAATATCCATTATTTCACTCAAGTTTATTCATTGCCGGTAGGTAGTGTATTACCCACACCATAGCAAGAGGAGTGGTAGATATTTTTTGCTGAAGTGGAAAAATAGATATTTTTGTTCGCGCTAGAGCACATGAAGTGGTAAATAGAGTGATTGAAATAACTGTCCGTTACGACTATCGTGACAGCGTTTACGGAAGCTCTGGAGGCCAGAGTACCTAACATACCAGGACACACGCACATGGTATAGACTAGGCTTTGCTAGGTTACGCTCGCCGCTTGGTATGCTAGGCCAAGCTAGGGTTACGTTCGCTATCTGGTTTATGCTACTATGCACATCCGCTCGGTGTGCTAGGTTAGTTACGCTCTCCGCCTGTGTCAGTTACGCTATGTTAGGCTAGGCACAGGTCACCCGGTACGTTACGCGATGCTAGGCATACAGCCATAGGGTTAGGCTTAGGTAGGCTAGGCTAGGTACTACGACTGTCGTTACAGCCCATCTTAGGCCCCTAATGAGAATCGATCGCACATCAACCAGGTTCCTGGCCTCTCCAAAGGTATGTTAAAGAAAGCATTAATTACTCTTCTAAGCGACCGTACGACATGCAAGTCTTCCTCTTGCATAAGTAATCATTTCATTGCTTACCGTTTCCTCATGATTTTTTGTTTTCCCTCTTTCTCCATCTATCTATAGGTGGGGTTGCTGGCGCAGGAGGGTCATATAGATAAACTGTCTTTTCCGTCATGAGTTAGTTTATTAAACAAGACCAACGTCTCCATTCACACCGATCCGATGCAGTCATTCATTTGTTACGTGGTATAACGCTCCTTCTTGTACCTTCTACAGTGCCCATGCCTTATTTAAATCACATAAAATCTTTCCACGTCTCAGTTATTCATTCCGTCACGTCTCCAAACTCCAGCTACGCTACGCTAGTTATCCATCTCTACTGTTCTAATTTTTGATCCGTATACACTTGGGATTCACCGCCTTAAGCACCAGCGTTGAGACAAGTCTTTCTTAAACTTTATTCCTTAATATATTTAACCACCGGTTCTCATAGTGTAAAATGATGGTATGCCAAGCCTTCTCATGCCTTTCAAGAACTAATGTTTTACATTAATTTACAATCCATTTTTTAAAGTTATATTTCTTTAAAAAATCTGATTTTTATTCTTATTGTCAGTGAGAGAATTTTGGCCTTACGATTATTAATTTTTATTCTATCCCTGTGATATCCCAATTTATCGTCCCAAATTGGGAGCTGCTTGAGAAAAAAAATCAGAAACCTGTTTTTCACATTTCGTAAAACTCGAAATTGTTCATGAATAAATGAATTTCTTACATTTATTTTCTTTGAACGAGTTACCAGAAATCTTCGACGTGATAGGTCAAATGTTTCCATGGACTAGGATCGGTCATTACCGTGTGATGGGGCTGATTCTAAATCACCCTATTACCATATGATAACTAAAAGCCTACACCCGCTCCATAGTAACAGTCGAATCACTCGCCACAAACTGTTTACCATACTCAGTTCTCTTATCAGTGTAATTAATGAACAAATGCAGTAATTCCCTGTATTACTTTGTGAGGCAACGGGTTATCTTGTGGTGTATTTGTATGCAAATATGTAACTGTTGGTATTGTTTCCGTCGTGCCCTTAGACCACGTCATGATAAATAAACAGTTGCAGATTTAACGTCTTCTGTTATGTTTGCTCTAGTGATAACCTGGATAAATATGTATTGTCGTGTTTCACTGATATATATATATATATATATATATATATATATATATCATATTTGATCGCCGTTTTCCGCGTTAGCGTTGTAGCGCCAGGAACAGACGAGGAAAATCCGCATTCACTTACATCCATTCTCTAGCTGTCATGTGTAATGCACGGAAAGCACAGCTCCCTAGCCACATCCAGGCCGTATAAATATACTGTAGATAAGTTAGAGTGATGCGCGTGATCATAGTATTTGTTGATAACCAAGAAAGAAAAATGAAACACGATCCTGAGTGTGATCATAGTATTTGTTGATAACCACGAAGAAAAATGAAACACGATCCTGAGTGTACTTTCTGGTATTACGTCATCGGGGTAGTCTTCTTTCAAGTCTTCACTGAAGATGTAATGCTTGAAAGTGTACTCGTTACTTATCCATTTTGATAACCGTTTCTTCCCTTACACCTCGAAGCTTTGGAACTCTCTCTACCCTCTCATGTCCTTACCAGTAACTACGACCTGGCACGTTTTGAAAGGCAGGCTTTTCCCTCCCTCCAAAATTCGTAAATACTTTCCCTTGTCTCTTCTTTTTCCCTTTCATAATCCTCTGTATATTTCAATTAAGGCACCGGGCCTTGATGTGGACTTTTTGTCCCTGATCCATGAGAGAGAGAGAGAGAGAGAATGAAATACACAGTCTGCTACGCTACAGAAAACAGGAAAATTCTCGCATGTCCCGGAAATCGAGTATGGCGCGGAGGCCTAGTTGACGCGAGCTGCCCTTTGCAAACGCTATCGACTCCCACGCTCTCACGTCCTGACTCAAGAAAATACTTTATGTGTAGTTGGAGAGAGAGAGAGAAGCCATGTAGCTACCTACGAGTACATACGGTAAGGTTAGAGAGAAACCCACGTATATATGTACCTACGGTATGATTTTGCCTGTGGCAGAGCTGTCGCGTAGCGCTCACCACATATATCACTTGTGTTGTTTACCATTTCCCAGAGAGAGAGACTGAGAGAGAGAGAGAGCACAAAATAATCTTCCCTTTAATTCACAAAAAAATTATCTGAACTTTTTCCCAGTCTCGGTGGGAACGCCACTGTTGCGTCATTTTTCTTGGCGAACCATGGAGAAAAGATAAAGCAAATAATATTCCTAAAAGAACGCAGCGCAACCCGGACGAAAATCCAATCTCATTGCCAGAACGGTAATCCTTAAAGGTGATAATCCTGAGGCATTACCCACAGACACCTAGCGGCCACCTGCATCTACGTACAGTACTTTACCCCCTCCATGATGTACGACGGTAACGCCCTAGCGTACCGTAAGGGTCGTACCGTCGTTCTTAAGGAACGTAGTATCGTCGTAAGGTGCGATAGTGGTGGTACCGTCACAGACGTATGTCTAGGGTACCGTTAGTCTCTTATAGGGTACCTGGGGCGCGGGGGGGTGGGTGTTGTTGCTCCTCCACACACACCAGGTTGATGAAGACGTTGGGTGCTACTGTGTACATACCTGGGGGTACACGCGGTGCAAAAGACGGTACTGTTCGTTCTCTGCCTTATTCATAAGCACGACGGTACGGTACGACCCACGCGCACGATTTTTACGACCCCTGATCACGACTTTGGGTATGATGTGCCCGGGTCTGTGGCCAGACTCGTAAGGGAATGAGGTTAAAGACCAGAACATCATTTACAAGAGTCGTACCACCGTCGTACTTAGAAGTCGTACCACCGTCGTGCTCTAGCGTCGTAAAGCCTTGTTCCAAGGTCGTAACGCCGTGCTCATGTGATTCATACGCGTAGTGATGAACGCACGCCGTATGTACGATAATAAAGAACACCTAACAATATTCAGAAAATGAGATGATCTCTTCATCACACGACGCAAATTGCGATTGTGAATTATTCAATTTGTTTCTTTGCCCAAATACTTGGAGACGAAAGGGAATAACTGTGATAAACCTCCCAAAACGCACCAAAAGACTTAAATAACGCATGTTTTTTATCAACTCGATCTTGGAGAAGGGAGATATTAGCGGCCAATTGTCTCGCTAGATGAGGAGATAAAACCACTTCAGCCGTACGCAATCAGACGTTACGTCTGCGAGGAACTATCACGACATGATAACCCTTACCCGAGCGCTCTCCGCGGGTGATAATTTTGTCTCTCGGGCTCTCAGTGGGCAAGATAACTTGACCTTAGGAAGAAGGATACACGGCGCAAAAAAAGAAGGCGACCTTTGGCAACCATAGTGTTTACGTCACGTTGGATCGCCCTTGAAATTTAAAAATGAATTATTTATTCACTTTATGGGTTTTCCAGAGTAAACTACATCGGAAATATGATGATTATTACAATTACTAAGTGAAAGATTGCTGCTTGAAAACAGTTATATTACTCGTATCTTGTTTTAAGAGTCTATTATTGATACGATCAGACTAGCAGGTGCAGTCAGGATATGTAATATAATTCTGTTTATCACTCATTCGTCAATGATGTCTGTCAATGGATGGAAAAATTAATTTACCCTTTCTCCTTCTTCCCAAAAGTTATAGCAATAAGCGTTTCTTGTATTCTGGACAGGACTCGCCTCGCTTCCGCATTCATAAGACTACTTTTTCCTTACAGGCTTTTCAGTCGAACCCGCATCTCTCCCCATCATTTCTGAGGACTGATCCACAGGGTAGTACACATCCTCTTGGCAGCAGATTTAATAAATGATAAAAAATATGACTATAAGTAAGAATATAAATGAGGAATTGAGTGGTATGATTGTTTATTAAAATAAAGTCGTTGGAAGGAAACTACTTTCTGGTTAATCCTTGAAAATGTCAGCATTGTATACATAATCAGGAAATAACAACTGTACGGAAACTGAAATATATACATATAACTAATATAACTTTTACTGTATTGGGGAGTATATAAGATAGGAATATAACAGCAGACCTGATAGTCCCTAACGATGATATTGTAAATATATAAATGATAAATGAAATTAGAAGAGACGGGACAGCAAAGCAGAAGTCACCTCCTCACTCACCTCTCCCTCCGGCTCAACTGCCAGCGGGAAAAAAAAAAAATCATATTACCATGCAGTGCAGTGGTAAGATACTGCCATGGAAACGTTATGGGAAAGCGTGGACTGGAAAAGTTTCCAATCAGTGTCGGGACATCTGCTGTGCGGCTGGGTTCTGAAAAAAAAAAGCTTAATAACATGATTTTCTTACTAAGGAGAAATACCAGTATTTCATCCTTCTAGTATAACTCGGAGATATTAATTTATCCTATTATAGTGTGGCTCTAACAGCTGTGGAGTAAATGATGAAAAAAAAGCTTTTGCAGTACATTTTTTATTCCCTAAATATTTACTGCCATGTAGAAGACGAAAGTCTGGCGTCAGACGGTTGAAAAGTGTCATGATGTTACTGTTTTCCTCTATCTTATCATCTGCACTTTCTTTTATCTGTCATTGAGCTCTGTATTTATCTGTATTAACAAGGCCGGTGGGAGATGGGAATGGTGATGCAACTGAATGGTAAACAGAAAAACACAATAGTTCCTGGTAAGTATATATTTACGTAATAATTCCGCCAAAATTGTTGATCTGTGTCGTCTCCCGCCTCACTCCTCAGGCCGCTCTCACCTTCAGTGTCCCCGGCGCCTCCGCCGCCATGGCCAGTTGTAACAGACCGTCCCTCAGCTGAACCTGACCCACACCTCCTTCCCTCACTGGCTGGCTCGCCGCCTGAGGGAGCGAGGCCATTTCCCCATACACTGCTGGGGGAGCCGCTAGGCTTGACGCGCTCTGTTGTGACGTTTATGTATCACGGTGTGACGACTAGTTATACAAGATTTTTTTTTTAACAGTAAAGCTCATATAACTGCCAGACTCTTTAATTCACAATCTTCCCCACAATAAAAAAAAACATTTAGTATTTTTTCCATTGAATTACACCGCTCGTTAGCTTTATGCTAGGCTTAGGCCACTACATTCTGGCGTCTTTCCCTTTCCTGCAAATTTTAAAGATACCAAAAAGACTCATTGTAATTCCTGTCATGTTATCATATTCTCTCGGGATTAACACGATCACTTGATTGGTCATGAAGTCTGCATTTCTTTATTCTTTTCATTTACATGGAATTTAATTACGGAAGGCAAGACAGAAGGCGGTACGTTCACTGTCGTCACTCAAGCTAAATTTATGCCACAAATCTTGCTCGGAAGTCCTCCTTGACTGCCACTGGACAATCAAGGCAATAATACCAACCCGGCCTGGTACTCGAACCTGCGTTCTCTCTCTTTTGTGTGTGAGAGAGCCGAGCCAAGTTACAACCCCCTAAAAATGATCCAGACACAGACAGTTTGGTACAAAATAACATCCTGCTCTTGAATGTGGGACAGTAATAGTTATAATTTTTTTTCCTCCCTTTCTCTCTCTCGTGTCCCAGAGACTTGTCGATGGCCAATGCCGAACACACACACACACACACACACACACACACACACACACACACACACACACACACACACACACAGGGGGAGGGGGTTGGGTCAGGATCCGCAAGTCACCAACACAAACATCCTCCCGAGCAGCAGCTCCTGCCATGGACCACACCAGGCCAGGCGTCCCTGAGATGCTATACAGACTTTCACAGCTCATGTGACCTCCCCTCCTGCCGTGACCTTAGGACGCAACATAATCTTGTGAGCTAAGGACACGGCAAAGGGTGTATTTACACTTTGAGCTTTTTAAGAACGGGATACAGCTAACGTAAACACCTTGTTAGAGTTAAGACGAAAGATCGGTGGGTCATTATCCAACATATGTTGGGGGATGTCTACAACACACACCATCTTGACTGCAAGTGTTGGGGAATGTCTCCAACCCACCACCCTGACAGCACGTGTTGGGGGATGTCTCCAACACACACCGCCCTGACCTCATTCCCACGAGAGCAGCTCGGGTACCGCTTGGCGCTACTGTGGTGGTTGTGGTGGTACCAGGCTGTGGCTGTGGTGGTGGGAGAGGGTAGCCCCTGCCTCTGGACAAAAGGTTGATCGGCGGAGGAAGTCGGGTGAGCGGACGTGGGTCGTAGGGGAGTGGGAAGGGGAGGATAGGGGTGCAGAGGGGAGAGAATGCGGAGGGGAGGGTTGACGGGGGGATGTACAAGGAAGTGTGGGTTGACGGGGGAAGTGTGGGCTGATGGGGGTCTTTTCTGGGAAGCGAAGGCTTGATTGGGTGTGTCTGGGGAGGGTTATATGTTGGGAGGGAAGGCTTAATGGGGTAGTATATGGGAAGGAGAAGGTTTATGAGTGTGTGTATGGGGAGAGGAGGGTTGTTGGGGGTGTGTATGGGGAGGGGAGGTTTATGGGGGCACGTGTGGGGAGGGGTATGGGGGTGTGTATGGGGAGAAGGCCAGGAGGGTAAAGGTACGGCACACTGCTCACCCATCTGGGGTGGCTGGCTCATCCTTCACCTCAGGTAACTAGAGTGGAATCAACAGCCATCCACATTATCAATTCTCTAGCCAATCAGCTCTCCGTCCCGTCCCACAGATGTTATTCCACTCACGGCTCCGGTGGGGCGTCTGCGTGAGTGCGCCCCCCCCCCCTTCACCTCTGTCACCAGGGCTTGGTATCCGTGACTCGCCTGTGGTTCGCTGCTTCCCTTGGTTTGTGTGTTTGTGTGTGTAGACCAGCCACTCGAGGATGGACCGTTATGATAACCCCCGCCTCCCTGCTTCCCTCGGGCAGCCAAGCTGTGGGGTTCTCTTCCCTCCTGCTTTCATACTTTCTTTCATCCTACAAGCCTGCTATCTTCTAAATTCAGGTCTACCAACTCCTGCGGAGCTGTGATTAATTTCAATATTCTTACCTTTGTTTCCATTCACTCCCATTGCCATAAGAACGCCATGTTGTGCCCGAGTCGTGTTGGTCACTTAAAAAAAGAAAATGAATAATCAACAGCGTCCGCCGAGACGACATCTGTTAGCAGTGTTGGTAACGTGAGTGGTGGCAGGTGAGGGGAGCAGGCAGTGTTTCTGTTGGCGAGATGGCGGCAAAGCTGGGGCAGACAGGCGCCCCTCTTGTTGCCGGGAGTGGAGCTCCAGCCGGGGACACACGTGCGTCGTGGGACAGGTGTATGTGTGTGTGTGTGTGTGCGCGCGCGTCGTGGGACAGGTGTGTGGGGAGGGTGTAGGCGGTAACACCTAACCATTTACAAGTACACGAGTTAAGCTGACGTCAAACAGTACAACAGACAGATGTCCCGACGTCATCACAACAGAGGTGAACAGTAACAACACCGGGCGGAGCGGAAGTGAACAGGTAGAACAGGTGAAGAAGAACAAGTGAAGAACGTAAGCCTGTGTAACCAGCGGTCATGCAGTGTAAATGATCTCCCTCCCCTCCCCTCCCCACAGTATCTCCCCCTCTCTCTCCCTTGCGCACTACCCCCCCTCTCTCTCTTACTATTCTCCCCATCCACTACCACCTCCCCCCTCTCTCCCCCCCCCCACCCACACTTTGCCACGTACTGGTCCATTCCTCCCCGCTTACGTCACTGCTCTCTCTCTCTCTCTCTCTCTCTCTCCCCCCTCTCTCCCCTCCACCGCACATCAACGTCCTCCCCTCCCCGTACCCCCTACATAACTCCACCCCGTCCTGCTTCCATCCACGGCTTCTTAGTAGAGAGAGTGGAGAGGAGGGGGAGGGGGGAAGGTGTCTTAACGCGTGGCCAGCCACAGTGGTAGGCTTAAGCATACCCAATATTAACAATAAATATTAATTACGAGACTTGCGATCATAAATCTCGTAAGAATAAATCCGTTGCGGTCCAAACGCACCACACAGCCGTCCTAGCAAGGCTCACGGCAAAAACAGGAAAACAAAAACAAAAAACGTTTTTGATTCCCTAAGTATGGCTCAACCCAGGGCTGGGCCTGGTGATACCTTAGTTCCAGCGGGGAGGTGCATATGTCAGGGTTCACCTGGGGAGGAGTTGTGGGGGAGCAGACAGAGGGGAGGAACACAGGTGAGAGGGAGGAAAGCGTAAACGAACAGGTAAGACGACCGCTTGCAGCCAAGGACGCCATCCCACGCATATCAATTTCCAGAATTCTTTTCATTTTTTCTTGTAGTAAACTTTCCCAAGTAATTATATATCTATTCCTGAATTTATAACATCAATATAAATTCATTTATCCTGTCACCTTACAAGTAAACAACGGTCAAAATCAAGCAAGAACGTAAGAGTTAACAAAAACACAAACTGGTAACTCAAAGGGCTGGCAACGCTTCGTGTTGATGACATCACTAATATGATGTCATGAGTGACGTCACGTCCGCCATTTGAATGGTTCTTCATGGTCTGTGAACACAGACGGCAGACAGTATGCTCCCTTTGAAGAGGCTACCGTAATAACCTTGGCAGTATCATATGTCCGCAGTTGAGTTCCAAGTGCCTCTTAAAACTGTAAAGCTTATAATTTTAGCATCACTCTGTACACATCACGAGCTTGGACAAGTGAAAATATGAGAAAATAATAATTTTCACCCAAAATGAAGTAAAAGTAATCAACACGAAAAATAAAGTATATTGTTACTTAAATTACATACTTTGTACGTTTAAGTATTGTCCAAGATTGCAAATACTAGCAACTTATACTAAAAATCTTAAAGCCAAATGTTTCTATTTTGGGAAAGAAATTATTAGTTTTACTTAGGGACTATAGTACACACCTACCTTTAGCACGAGTTGATACTGACACACCTGAACCTGAACTCAGAAAAATGAGCTTCATTAATAATGGAACGATAAGAATATTATGTCAGCCTTAAACATCGACCATAGCGAGTAGCCTAGCCAGAAATTAGCGGGAAGTGCAAAGAATTACCAACGACTTGTAGAATGCAGGTGTATTTCTTTTTCGTGTTGAAGGCTCCAGTCACGGACAAAAGTCCACATCAAGGCCGGGCCCTAATTGAGATATAGAGAGAATTAAGAAAGGGGGGAAAGCAGACAGGGAAAGTGTTTACAAATTTTGGAGAAAGTGAAAAACATATCTCTTGAAATAAGCCAGGTCATAGTTATTGGGAAAGACATGAGAAGGTAGATTGTTTCAAAGCTTCGACGTGTAGGGAAAGAAGCAGTTATCAAAACGGCACACCCTTGAGTTGCCGATGGCCACACAAT
>JAYMFT010256446.1:0-10829 GCA_038088735.1 Panulirus argus
ACCACAGAGATAGATCGGCCGGAGAGGAAGCTAGATATCAGGGAGCAAAGTGAGGAAGGGAAGCCAAAAGAGGGGAGTTTAGAGATGAGACCCCATCACCTACACAATAATCACATGATGCTACATCTTGACAATGATGGGGGCACACAAGCAGCCAGCTTTCGGGAGCAGAAGCCAAAGTAATAGTCATAGAAAAGGGAAAGTGAACCAAAATTGTGATGTAAGGCAAATGGGTGAAGTTTTGAAGTTAGCCTGGGAGAGCTGAAAAATCAGACCACTTTCACCTCAACTCTGTCAAGTAAAGATGCAGTGATAGATCTTTAAAAAGTCAGATCAGTCCTTTGTATGTACAGAGCAATTGTTCTGAAGAAAAGAAATTTTGACATCTAAACAGGACTCCAGTTTTCTAGAAGCTGACATCTGTTTTTTTAACGGGTGTCCGAGATAATGAGGAGAGAGGAAAGTTCTGAGGAATTTTTGATTGAGAAATAAGCAGAAACTGGATCTTGGAGACATTGAACTTAACCAGATTTGCTCAACCCCACTGAGATATCCTGACCAAGTTTAAGTTAATGAGGAAGTTGTAAGGAGATGAGATGCCGATCAAATGAGAGAGAGAGGAGCAGAATTGAAGGATGTGGAGGAAAACAGTGTTGAATCATCAGCATGTGAATGCATTTGGTTGTAAGTTGAAGAAAGGAAATCATTGATAAAAAAGAGAAAAAGTGTAGGAGGCAGGACAGAACCTTGAGGGACAGCAGTGTTGATGAAGAATGGGAGAGAGACTGATCCATCATCAACTACAGAGATAGACTGGCCAGAGGAGAAGCTAAATACAAGGGAACAAAGTTTTGAAGGGAAGCCAAAAGAGGGGAGCTTAGAGATGAGACCTTGATGCCACACCCTGTCAGAAGCTTTGGATATATCAAGGGCACCTACATAGGATTCAACAAAAATTTTCAAGGATGAAGACCAGACATGAATAGAATAGAAAAGAATATCATCAGTGGATCTCACAGAAACGTTACTGGTGATCAGAGAGAAGACTGTGAGATTCAGTATGTCTAAAGATGTGGGAGTTGAGGAGGGATTCGAAAACTTTGGAATTGATAGATGTCAAAGCAACAGGACAATCGAGTTAGAGCAGCCACCCTTCTTAGGGTTCTGTTTTTTAAACCAAAACAGAACAGATAAGCAAGCATGTTTAGAAGCACATCCTTTTAGTACATGAGGATGGGTGCCATCAGGTCCTATACAAGCCTTGCTTGTGTCCACAGAGAGAAGAGCTTTTCAAACAGTTGGAAAAGAGGTTATAGGGAGGGGCATAGGATTAGTAAGAGGAGCATCAGGGGATGAAGGAATGTTAGAGTCATCCAAGGTAGAGTTAGAAGAGAAATGAGAACCAAAGAGAGTTGCTTTGTTTTCAGGAGACACAGCTGTTGTTCTGTCTGAGCAGAAAAGTGGAGGAAAGGTAGATTGACAGAAGTTGTCAGCAACACCCTTAGTTAAAAATCAGAAAGAACCTATCAGTTGATAATGAGGAGAGGGTATTGCACTTCCTTTGAATAAAGAAATGCTTTGCTTCCTGGATAACATACTTGCATTGATTATGGGCATTTATAAGATGCTTAATGGGAATTGGAATAAGGAGAGCATTTCCAAGCCCAGTATGCCTGACACCTTTCCTGAATGGCATCAGAACATGAACAGTTAAACTATAGATTGGAAGAAGACATTGTCTTGGAGGAAGGGGGATAAATGCATCCATTCCAGCAACAATAGCTTATGCAATGCATTTGGCAAAGACTGAGGTATCACCACATAAGAGACAGTATTTTACCCAAGGAGAATCAGAAAAAAAAAATTGTAAGTTATTCTGGTCAGCTTTGTTGAAGTTCCAAAATTTACATTTAGAAGGGGCTTCTGGTGGGGGAGGTGCCATTAAAAGAGATGTATTTATGAGAGTGTGGTCAGATGAACCAATTGGGGTAAGATTGTGTAGCTACAGCATGAAGGATTAGATGTGAAAAACAGATTCAGAAAATTAGGAGAATGGTCACAGCAGTCTGGAATATGGGTGGGATGGGTGATAATGTACTCTAGATCATTAAGAATGGAAAACATGAGGGTTTTAATTCCCCCACCATCATTGTGGGAGGAATTCAACCATTCCTTATGATGAAAGTTCAAATCCCCAATGTATAGGATCTTGGCTTGCAGGTGAGAGGATGTCACAGCCTCATGGCAGGAGTTTAAACAGTCAAAGAAGGATATAATATTTGTAGAATTAGGAGAACAGTAAGCAAAACAAAAGGAAAACAGTGGTATTTGGAGAAAGACCTTGAGCCAGTTAACTTCAGAGTTTGGGGACTCAAGGTCCATGAGGCATGCCACAGGTGTATTGGTGTTTGAATAAACACAGACACCACTTTTGAATTGGAACAATGAGTGGAGATTATATTTAGATATGAGAAAGGGGCTAGTGAAAACTCTATTTGAGAACTGGGTCACAGAGAGAAGTAAGATATTAGCTGAGGCACTAGACAGACGATGTTCAACAGAAGAGAGGTTACTAGAAAGACTGCAAATGTTGATGTAAAAAATAGAATGAGAAGCAGGTCTACTAGAGAGGAAAAAATCATGGGAGCAGCCACTGCTTCAACTGTCTGAACACACTCTCTCTTTGGTAATAGACAAGGGGCCGTAGGTTTTTTATTATATCACGATTACATTTAACAACAATTGTGCAGACAGGAGAAGGCATGGGAACTTATGCGAAGAAAATAAGTGAAATTTGAGTTGGTGTATGGTGCATGTAAGAAGATAGCAGGACTATACATACTGTATTGTACTGCACAGTACTCCATTCTATTGATTTATATGGAGGAATGCATTTGTAGAAAATGGTGTGCTTATCAAATTTGTGGGTGTAGAGCAGACACAAGTGACATCAAGCCATCCTGCCTGCTGTGCTGCTACTGACCATAAACTGGAGTTACAGCACTGTACAGTAAAACCTGTGCCTCATTAATATGATTTTACATTAGTATATTATTAGTAAAACTTCTTTTTTGAATTCTTCACCACAGAAATGTTATATTCCAGGTTACATAGAGGCACGCGATGTAGGCACAGAGGGTCGGGTAAGCTTGGAAGGAGTAGTTCAAGAAGCACTAGAATGCTGCATGACTCGTCATGGTCTTGATCCAGCTCTTCCTACATCTGCCGCTACCACACTCACCCATCATTTAAATGCTGTACGAAAGAAGTTACTGCTGAGGTTTGTTTTCTATTTCCTTTCATGAATTACTGTGTTGGATCTGCAAGCATACTGAAATATAGTCTTTTTTTGATGGACCATACTGTTTGGACTCCCATGGTGTAGTGGTTAGCATTCCTGACCATGATGCATTCACAGGCCGCCCAGGGTCGAGCGTATAGGTTCAAATCCTGGTTACAGTAGTTAGTCCACAGTCAACCCAGCTTTTCATCCACCCCTAGTGGGTTAGTCAATAGAATGGGTACCTGGCTAAGGCTAGGGTATATACAGTAATCCCTTGATTTCACAGACCCCAATATAGCAGATTTCAGATTTAACTGACTGGCCAAATGTTAACACATTACGCAGCACCATGCGCATTTCTTATCGCACTTGTTTTTGGTAGCACAGAGTATACTCTGTTTGGTAATGTGGTGGGGTGAGAGAAACATAGATTGGGTGGGAAACACTATACTGATTCTAACATTTTGACAGAGTCTTGATCATAGAATAAGTACAGAAGAGCAGGACTCCTGCTTATATACGTGTCATCATCGACCTTCACCTCCCTGGATACCTGGTGTGATCTCCCATATGAGTGAGGAAAGGTTGACAAAGAAGATATATGTTTCAGAGGTGGAGAGAACAAGGAGAAGTAGGAGACCAAATTGGAGGTGGAAGGATCAAGTGTTTGCTTTGAAGAATGTATGTGAGAAATACTTAGAAAAACAGATGGATTTGTATGTAGCATTAATGGATTTGGAGAAGGCATATGATACGGTTGACAGAGATACTTTGTAGAAGGTCTTGGGAATACAAAGTGTGGGAGGTATGCAGCTAGACGCATTGAGAAGTTTTTACCAAGGGTGTAAGGCATATGTACGAGTAGGAAAAGAGGTGAGTGGTTTGGTCCCAGTGATGGTCGATCTGCGGCAGGGGTGTGTGATGTCCTCATGGTTGTTTAATTTGTTGGTGGATAGAGTGGTTAGGGAGGTAATTGGAAGAGTTTTGGTGAGAGGACCGAGTATGCAGTCTCTTGGTGATGAGAGGGCCTGAGAAGTGAGTCAATTGTTGTTCGCCGACAATACAGTACTGATGGCTGATACGAGGGAGAAAGTTGCGAGTAAATGTGAATTAGAGCAAGGTTATTAGGTTCGGCAGGGTTTAGGGACAAGTAAGCTAGGATGTGAGTTTGAATGGAAAGAAATTGGAGGAATTGAAGTGTTTTACACATCTGGGAGTGGACTTGGCAGCGATTGGAATCATGGAAGCGGAAGTGAGTCATAGGGTGGGGGAGGGGGTGAAGGTTCTTGGAGCAATAAAGAATGTGTGGAAAGACAGAACGTTATCTCGGAGAGCAAAAGTGAGTATGTTTGGAGAAATAGCAGCTCCAGCAATATTATATGGTTGCGAGGCATGTGCTATAGATAACTTTGTACGGAGGAGGGTGGATGTCTAGGAAATGAAATGTTTATTGACAATATGTGGTGTGAGACGGTTTGATCGAGTAAGCAATACAAGGGTAAGGGAGATGTGTGGTAATAAAAGAGTGCTGTTGAGAGAGCAGAAGAGGGTGTGTTGAAATGGTTTGGACATATGGAACGAATGAGTGAAAAAAGGTTGACAAAGAGGATATCTGTGTCAGAGGTGGAGGGAACAAGGAGAAGCGGGAGACCAAATTGGAGGTGGAAGGATGGAGTGAAAAGGATTTTGAGCGGTCGAGGTCCGAACATGCAGGAGGGTGAAAGGCGTGCACGGAGTAGAGTGAATTGGAACGATGTGGTTTACCGGAGTCGACGTGTTTTCAATGGACTGAACCAGGGCATGTGAAACGTCACGGGTAAACCATGGAAAGGTCTGTGGAGCCTGGATGTGGATAGGGAGCTGTGGTTTCGGTGCATTACACATGAGACTGAGTGTGAGGAAATGTTGCCTTTTTGTCTGTTTCCTGGCGCTACCTTGCTGATGTACGGGGTGGCGATGCTATTTCCTGTGGGGCGGGGTGGCGTCAGGAATGGATTGAGGCGAGCAAGAATGAATATGTACATATATATATGTGTATATGCATGTGTATGTATATGTATGTATATATGTATATGTTGGTAGGCAGATGTACGTATTGTGCATATATGAGCAAGTATGTATATATGTGTGTATATCACACATATATACATACATGTGAGTGAATGGATCTTTCTTTGTCTGTTTCCTGGCGCTACTTCGCTAACGCGGGAAACAGCTTTCAAGTATAATAAATAAATGAATGAATATATATATATATATATAATGTTAAAGAGATGGCCTCGATATTTGGGCTGCAGTTGCCCATGCCATCTTAGCTAATATAGAACGGAGAAAAAGAAGATAAGAGATAGTAGGTAACATCATGCTTAGATAAGGAACAGAATGCAGTGATTTTCCTCTGGGAATTGAACATATTCACTACAGAGGAACTATGGCAATCTGGTCCCATTACTCAAGCTTAGGCCAACGATAGCCTCTCCGGACCAATATCACAAATGAAAACAGAGCTGCTGAACTGGATGGCAAAGCCGAGCGAGCAAAAGTCTTCACGTGAGAATGGACTGCACCGGTAAAATGCAGTAATGACAGAGAAGGAAAGATTAAAGTCGACAGTTAAACGAAGCAGAAGAAAAAAGATGTGTTGCAATAAATACTCAAATATTCCACGAATTGCTTCGTCAAGGCTGGAGCTCTGGGACCTGGGGGATTTGTGAATGTGTTTCGGTGGGTTGAGGAGGGGTTGTTAACACTGACTGCACCTTCAGAGGGAATTACAACAGTGGAAGCCGTTTCATCCAAGGTAGTCTGTGGGTAACGTCATAAGGCCATGTGATGGAGTTGGAGTATTTATGAGCCTCTTCAGTTACATAGGTAACCATATCTTCGACTTGTTCATAGTTCGGCGATCGTGGGCCCCAACAAATGGACAAGCGAGTGATAGTCTCAGAAAGCTCGTGACAAGACAAGATTTATCCGCAATGCGTTCATCTGTAAGTAGCAGATGGCCCGTGCAGCGCAAAACCAAGTAGACAACGATTCTTAAGTAATTATAAGTATATAGTCATAAAAAAGTGAAAACTATAGTATAGGATTCCCATATCTAGACCGTGGTATAGCGATTAGGGTTCCTGACAGTCACGCATGCACGGGCCGCCCGGGATCATACCCACTTGGTCTTGAATTCTTGGCACGGCTGTCAGTCCGTAGTCAACCAGCTGTTCATCCTTCTCTCAGGGTGGTCGATGAATTGAGTACCTGGCTCAGGATATATATACATATATATATATATGCAGAAATACCATCAGGAAAAGGAAACAGGAGCATCCTGAGCGCTTTCGTGTATTTACCACATTTTCAAAGGACTGGTAACTGAGTGAGAAAATAGACACAGTAGAGGTTAAATAAACAGAACTGGAGGAAACATGGAATGGGGTCATGTAAGCTTATAACTAATTAGTTAGAAGCGAGGTTACCCCTAAAGTGTATGTGACCCACTCTCTGCCTGACCTCACTCAGGTATGTACAAGTTAGATCCAGTTATTGTAAAGTTGCAAGTAGTTTTATCAACTGATCATGTGTTTATGTTGTATCTTGTTAGTTAATCTTGTGTCCGATTTTACCCGAGTGAGGTCATCTGGGAGATGTCAGGTCAAGGTTAGGTAGAATGTGGGTCGTGCAGATCCTTACAGCGACCTCTCATGTTACTCATTGCACATTCTCTACCTGACCTTACATGAACCCATTCCATGTTTACTCCAGTTCTATATACTTAACCTCTATTGTATCTATTTTCCAACTCTGTAACAAGTCTTCTGAAGATGTAATAATGCACGAAAGTGCTCAACATTCTCTTGTTTCCTTTTCCTAGTTATTTTTTTGTTTGATTTGACTATCTGCATATATATATATATATATATATATATATATATATACATATATATATTCATGCATATTTACCATTTCCCGCGTTAGCGAGGTAGCGTTAAGAACAGAGGAATGAGCCTTGGAGGGAAAATCCTCACTTGGCCCCCTTCTCTGTTCCCTCTTTTGGAGAAGTAAAAACATAGGGGAGGATTTCCAGCCCCCTGCTCCTTCTTTCAGTCACCTTTTGCGACACGCAGGGTATACGTGGGAAGTATCCTTTCTCCCCTATCCCCAGGGATATATACCCATTTATATTTACCCCAGAACCTTTCCAAAGGCCTCTGCAACCTTATTCTATGTCCTTTCCTGGCGCTACTTCGCTAACATGGGAAAGGGCGAACAAGTATGGAAGAAAAGACCATTACATTCTGATTAACTGACAAATGTTTATTATTATTACGCTGAGTATTAGTGTTACTGTAGAATTTCATGCACCATTGTCAGCGCTGCATAACTGTTAGTGCGCTTAAATGTATATGTGACATCGATGATCTCTACACATGCATTACCATTTTCAGTTATTGCGATTCTATGTATTTCTAGCATGATACCCAGACTTTGGCTTATTGTTCGATGCTGAGGGCGACTGTTTGTCCGATGACGACTGCCCTCGGCGACAGAAGTGTGCCTTCTCCTATGTTTTGCTTTGCGATATGAATAAAAGACAAGTATTGTACTTGTGTTTCCACAGGCCTTGAAAGCCTACAGTATGTATGCCACTTTGAGATATTCTTGGGTGCGGTCCATCTAGTTGTTAGGTCCGCTGTTTATACCCGTTATCTTGAGGCTTCCCTAGCCTAGGCCTGTTTTTTTTTTTTTTTGTGGAACCATCCACCTCTCATTTATTACTACAGTGTACGCCAGCCTTAAACTAACCGCATAAAGATGGGGGCGAATTCTTACGTGCACCACATGCAGTACTTTATTCTGCCAGTGTGCCTGTGTGAGTGAGGAAGCTTCAAACAACGCTCCTCTCTGTTGCCGGCGGCGTATCCCCTAACACAGACCACAAATTCATTTCAACGAATTCTTAAAGAACTCAACTTTGCAAAGTAAAGAAATACTCTTATCGACATCTCTTTCAGGATGCGTCTGTTCTAGCAAGACCTGTAAATTAAGAGCCTAACGAGATTTCTGGAAACCTGATTGGTTGGCCAATCATATTACCTGGGTCATTAAAGCCTTCAGCGTCAAGCTTCAACATCCATTGACCGGATAGAAATCTTGAACTCATTTGAAGAAAAGCGAGTCAGACTCCAAAGAACCAAACTCCCTGTTACACACACACACACACACACACACACACACACACACACACACACACACACACATATACGCACAGCACTGCCGACCTGCCGACATGATGAAAATTTTAAAAGAGTTTAAAGTAACTGAAAATGAAACTCATAAAATTACGAAGAGCATTGTACAACAGTAATTAGTGAGGAAAAATATACTCGGTTACATTATGCACTTATGCACCATTTTCTATGGAAAGAAATTCCCATTTCAGCTACATGCCGTTTGTTAAGAGCATTATGTATTCTATTCAGGAATACCAATAAAAATTATAGGAATTTTGTGAAACGATATGTAGATTATGAATCCCTATGAATCCCACTAAATCAAAATACTTCAGAGCTGGGGATTTTTGGTAGTTTTTATTCGTCAAAACGATTTATGACTAGGAAAAGTGTATGAACAACTATATTCAGAAAGTTTACATGCAAGAGCTTGTGTGTATCGACTGTAAATTTTTGAGAAATCACACGTCTTGAAATATATCGTGAAATTTAGATATTCACACAGAAAAAGTAAGGAGATCTCCCTTTGAAATACATACGTTGTAAACTTTGAAAGGAATATACAAATTGCCTTATATAAATTTTTGTATTACGCCTTGCTGCAAAAGAGAATGTATACGACAGGAGGATGCTGATGGAGTGAGGTTGATGATGGAGGGAAGGGGGCTAAGTAGTGATGGAGTGAGAGTGGTAATCGAATGAAGGTATTGAGAGGGAGGTTGGCTATGTAATGAGGATGTAGATGGAGTGTTGATGATGCAGTGAGGGTGGTACTGGAGGCTGGGAGGCGATGGAGTGAGGTTGATGATGGAGAAAAGGTGATGATGGCATGAGAGTTAGGGTGATGGAGCGAGGATTGTGATGGTAGCATCATTCCCCACGAAAGTTCAAAACGATCTGTCATTTGACAGACTGTAGAGCTCGGAAAACAGTTATGTACAAGAGACAGACAGACAACGTCCAGGACGCCACATTTTTTTGCGAATGTGTGTGATTACATTTCAGAAGAATCTCTAACATTAGATAAAGATAATCACCATCCCCTGCAGGAAAAAAAAACACGCATATAAACGAGGATCATAATGTAAAATCATAAGCGACTTAGTTTTTATCATCAGATGATAGTAAAAGGTAGATCTGGTCTCAAGATAAGGAAGCTTCGTAAACATCAGAAGGTCTCGTCTGGAGATGGAGAACCCGTTCGTCTGTGTGTAGTTTCTCGTACGATGAGTAACGTCGCTGAGGAATGGTATAGCCCGCGGGGGATTTCTCTTTGTAACACGTGAGGCTGAAACTTCAAAGGGATACCTAATAATGCCTGTAATGCATCCTTGAACTACGCTTCAAATCCGAGATAGAAAAATATCAGTAAGAAAACGAGAGTTTTACGTAAAGAATAAATTAAACATTATGTATGAAGCAGAAAATGGGCAAGCAAAAGAGGAAGATTTTTTGTTGGTGACTGAAAGGATTTGAAACAACTAAGCTGTTATCAGGTTGGAAACAGTTTTTCTTTTTTTCGAAATATGGATTTCTTTCTCTTTGCTACATTCTCACTCTTTACAGTATATTGTATCGTACATAATTTTGCTTATTCAAACCTGTGATTTCTCCTTTTTCATCGATAAGATGTATTAATCATAACCTCGTTCCTACATATATATCCACAGTTCTTCAAGACTCTAGTGTTGCTTTTGAGAATCCATCTTGTTGCCCGGGCATTTGGTACGGCCGGCTAGAGTATGATCTATGCTGAAATTTCAGGTTCTTCTTTAATGCCATACTTCACATAAACGTATCAGAAAATAGCCAATAAACAATGATGCAGGTGGCCAGAAGAGCGAACACATATCCTTCTTCCGCAAGTTTTAGAATTACTAGAGGCAGTTGGCTGGCTAGCTGGGCGGGCTTTAGGCTTACCGACTGCCAAGTACAGAAACGCCATCGGCATTAACGACCAGACTACACCTTCTTCAGGTGTTCAGGATAATGGTTCGACAAATATATATATATATATATATATATATATATATATATATATATATATATATATATATATATTCATTTATCATTTATCATACTTGATCGCCGTTTCATGCGTCAGCGAGGTAGCGCCGGGAAACAGTCGAAGAATGATCCATTCACTCACATACACACATATATACATACTTGCACATATATGCACAATACGTACATATACATACTAACATATACATATATACATACATATACATACACATCCATATACACATATACACATGTACATATTCATACTTGCTCGCCTCCATCCATTTCTGACGCCACCCCGCCCCACAGGA
>JAYMFT010256457.1:0-10829 GCA_038088735.1 Panulirus argus
ATATATATATATATATATATATATATATATATATATATATATATATATATATATATATATATATATATATATGGGCAGAACGAAACTATGTGTGTAGTTAGGGAAGTTGGATCCAGTGGCGCCTGTAATGATCCGATACGCGTGGCAAAGCAAAGCAAATTCTGTTTTACCCATTTTCTTTTTCATTCTTTACTGAGAGGGATTGATTGTGTATATAAGTGTACTTTGCCATGTGAATATCTGTGTTCCCGCTGTGATTACTTTTTGTGTGTTTCTGGAAGAGGGTTAAACACTCGTTTTGCCCCATCTTTTAACCTTAGAGTACGTATGTACATATGGGTGTTTATGCATGTGACGTCTTCGTGGAAATTACAAGAAGAAAAAATGAAAAATCTGACAGAGATACAAGGAACAGTTGGACTGCAGCATCAGAAAGCACATAGACAACACAGCGGTCCCAACGCATATTATCCACAAGTACTAACACATTGCGGAGGGTACAGCAGCAATATTGTCATCGCACTCACAGAAAACTCTGGGAACAGTAGTGCTTCCACCCACAAAACGAAGCACTAACAACACACCCACAATAAGTCAGAACTAACATCCATAGTACTACCAACGCACACAATATCATCCTCATCACAAAACCAGAGGACTCCTTTTGATAAAGTTCCTGCTTCTTCAAGGCTGGACTCCACGAGGGAGCAGTAGGAAAGTGATAGACTCCTTCCTGTATAGAAATTCATGGACAAGAGTGTATTACTCCTTTCCGTCTACTGACAGTGATACAGCCTTGCCGAACATGGCCTCCAGCGCGCGGTATACCACTTGCAGGTGAAGCAGTCCCGCAACACATACACGAAGAATACAACGCTACGAACGTGCACGTAATACCATCGCTATTAACACATAAAAGAGCAGTGCTGACATGTATGAAACGAAGTAGCGCTAACTCAAACAGGGCAAAGCACCAGAAACTCGCACTAAACGTAACACTTCTGACACGCAAGGAACACAGCACTGATGCAAACACACACACACACACACACACTGCAGCACTACTGACACACGCAAACCACAGAACACCTAACCAACAAGCAGGAGGCCTTGCCCAACACACACAAGCACATACACACAACTCACAGTGCAAGAGTCACAAAATGCTTGCCGTGAGAGTGACATGGCATGGAAATCACGGTAAGCTTATCAACAGAACATCGTTTGAGGGAAGCAAACCATATTTTGGTCAGGATCAAAATTGCCATAAGTACGCGAACTGTGAGATGTTTAGAAAAAGATATATACACGATATACGTTTGCCTTAAGGTAGATGATGCCACAAGAGTTTGGTCTCATCAACTAAGAAGCCACTGGGAACTTCTGGAAAGGACCCAAAGAAATGAAACGAAAGTTGCACCAGACAAGAGTAAGATCACCTATAAAGAGAAGAAAGGAACTGAAAACTGTCCACGTCTGAAGAATAACGAATAAGGGGAGACATAACAGGTACATGTATATTTCTAAAACGCCATGACGACGTTAAAACAGAAAAGCTCTTTGGTGCTGGAAGAGATTTCAAAAGAAGAATGGACAACTGGAATATAGATAAAAGATGTGTAAGCATGAGTCCCTTCAGCAGCAAAGATATGGACTCATGGAGCAAGCTAAGAGAAGAGGATCTAAATGCGGAGAACGATGGAAAAATTATAGAAGTCATACGATAAGATAAGATGTACCCTAAGAGAGTAAAACTCCCTTCCAGTACGTATGTCACTAGAAGTAACAAAAGCCCAAACATGTGCAAAAGAATTAACTGAAGCTACAACACAGGATACCCTCAAAGCAAATCACAAATCATCATTAATGAAGAAGAGAAATAAACCAAAGAAGAAATATCATATAGAGTTAAGGTAACCACTCATACGTCAAGTCTTAAAACCCACAACACTTCTGTTGAATAACCTGAACGTAAACTTTGTGCAAAAGAGGATTAGATTTGAATATCTCAGTCACCCTAACTCCTCTGGACGCCAGCAGCCCCAAGACTCGGCACGTGTGGACTTAAACTCAGCCAACCTCGACTTCAAGAGCTCTTTCGATTTGTCACATTGACCATGAGGCCTTCGACCCCATGGAACACACACACACACACACACACGTCTCGAGATCAAGCAATTCTCTGCCGCTCCAAGACTTCCGACCGCGTATTATTGCGTAGCTTCTCATTAACACCCGCGTATATTCAACAGGAGAAGGGTGCACGACGATCCTCATAGCGTTTCTCCTGATCGTTCCAACCAGCCATAAGCGAGAGGCAAGCTCCGGCAGCCAGTCAGGGAAGAACCTCTGGGCCTTGTGTGTGTGTGTGTGTGTGCGCGGCCAGTGGGAAGGTGACAGGAGGCACAGTCTTGGCGTATTTTCTCCCCACCCGAGGGTAAGACCTGCGTCGCTAATCGGTATTTAACTTAACCGATCGCCTCGCCATCCGGCTCAAATGTTTCCATTAAACCATCGTGCGTCGCCTGATTGCACGTAATTTATACCCGAGCTACGGGACTCGCAGGCTTTCTTAGTCTGGGTAATTGTAGCGAAAAGACTAATTCTGGGGATTAAAAAAGCCTTACCCACGGTGCCATTACGGTAATTAAAAACTCCCAGGCTGGCCCCTTATCACCTTAGCTCATGCTGCTAAACAAGGGGGTGTAAATTACGAGTGTTAATTTGAACAATTAATTGTAATGAAAAAATTGGTCCTCGTGTCTAATTATCGACGTTTTCCACAAGCGTAATGGACACGGGCCCTGCCGGGCACGGCGCCAATTACCCGCGGACCCATTTTACGGGTCCGCCAAACTTGCTATTACGGCTAATTCGCGCGTTCTTTACGGGGCAACGAGAGGCCAAGGCGAATGAGAACGGATTTCCCACAGTTTTGGCGGCAAAATACGAGAGACGGGAGTGGCCCTTTTTGTTGTGGTGGTAATGTCAGATATAACAATCTATACTTTGGGATATTCTCCCCTTTTGTAGTATATATATATATATATATATATATATATATATATATATATATATATATATATTCATTGTATATTAAGAAGACACGAAGATCATTAAGATAGTGATACGCACCTAATTTCTAATTACCATTTGTTTAAGGGATTACAATAAATGATTTTTTTTTCTCTCTCTCTCTTCAAGAACCCCTCCAAAAATGAAAGAAATCCAGGCAGACGGAGCCGTTCGGGCAAGTTTGATCCCCAGATTCGGACGAAATAGGAAAACTCTTAACATTAATCCCAACCATTTACGGCGCCAGATTTATCCCAGCCTCAGATTTGCTCGACTTCTTGATTCAAAGTCCCGAAACGAATTGCCGATCGTGCTCGAGTGTAACGTGTGAAGCGGACAATCAAGGCTTGAGGACCGTTCCCACATTGGCTGGCTTCACGCCTCTGATACCGGGTGTCGTGGTTACGTTCAGAAGCCGATGTCTTTTTGCTTCATTATAATCATCTTTACGTATTCATGATAACCATCAGTATGGTTTTCATTTCGCACATTACACTATCTGCGAATAGAAAGTTAGTGTTATTGTCCAGATTCAGGTATTTCCCGTTGAAACCGAAGATTCGGGTTAATTTTTGCTTGCCCTCGCACACACCCCAAAGATGGATTTGGACGCGTGCGTCTTTGTCTCCAAAATTAAAAAAAAGGACTTTATTCAGTGTTGTTGAATGATTAAAGCGATAAAAAATATTCCTAAACACTCGAACTATTACAGTCTCTTTATGGCAGTTAAGAGGCAGTCGTTATTTTCAGTAAGTTAAGTTAAAGATAAATCTTATAAGTAATGTCTAAAGACTAAGAAATACCATGGGAAGGTCAGGTGGTCATATTTCGGGTAAAGATACTTTGCAAAGACAAACAGTTAGAGAGAAACTGTAGAAGCTGTTGCGTACAGAGTCTGGGAGAACGTATGAAAGGATAGAGTTGAGCGTGAATGGTAAACCATAGGATAATCTGTGGTGCCTGGCTGTGGATGGTTTGCACTGGTTTCATTGCATTATACAGTACAGCCAGAGAGTAGATGTGTGTGTAAATGAGGCGTACGGTCGTTCGTTCCAGACGCTACCTCGCGAAATTAGGAGAAGGAATTAGTTATTGCAGTGTGCACTGTAGGGTGTTTGTGTGTGAGTATGCATTGGGTTGTAGAGGGAGGAGAGATACATGAAGTGTGGAACCCCGTCTGGACCTCGGTGGGTGTGTATAACGTAGTTATAAACGCATGTGTATAACTTGAGTGTTGCCCCACGACATGATCGAGCTGTCCAAACCTAAGGCTGTGTGCTGACGTGAGTGTTGCCTTGGCACACACACACACACACACACACTCACCTCCACTTGGCCGCCTGACCCCTGCCTCGCTGCTGAGCTTAATGGCGACTTCGACAAAGCTCTACATTATTCTCAATTACATTAACAAACTTTACAGCAGGAGAGGAATGCAATGGCAACTTCGCGAGAGCGGTACATTACTCTCAATTACATTCACAAACTTTACAGGTGGACAGGAATGCATCATCCGGGCCTCTGACCCGCCCACGAGGGAGAGTGGGGGGGATAGATAAAAGGTTACCACCCACATCTCCTGGCCACCCAGGGCCGACGCTACCCGCTGCTGCAGCGGTCACCGCCGCCCGCACACCCGAAGGAGCGGCTCACTACTGGGGGGATGTCACAGATTGCTTGTGCTGAAAGCATAACAATCCCAGGACTAAGTAAGCCTTAATTCTACTGTATTGCTGTTATACAGACGGCGAATATTCTTCTTAATCATTATCTCAAACACGGTCGGTATATTGAAAATGATAATCTTGTGATAAGTAAATCTTTATTCCCCTCAACACAGATACACTTAAGGAAGCCTCTGATGTCCATCCTTCATCTTCGTACTGTTGCCTCAACAGCAGGTGAAAGTTGACTCCGTTTCTCTTTCTCTACTTATTGAGGGAATAATGCATTATCTCAGAGACCGGAATTCGTGCACTTAGAACCACAGTTTTGAATAAAAACAGCCCTGCCGGCGGGTATTGAAACACCATCAGCGGGTCGTGAGAAAAAGGGCATTGAAATTCAGAGTTTGAGTACAATGGTCGAGGGAACATAAAACAAGGTAACGCAACACATTTAATTCTCGAAGTTTACTCAATCAGGTCAGGGGCCATGACCCGACCTGACTGTGACCTGCAATAAAGCAAGAAATGGCAGTCAGGATTCTGACCTACTATGAGATATGTGAGAGAGGTGTATGCATATGTATGTGAACACGTCTGACTACGTACTTAGTTCACGTATACATGACGCTACGTATACATAGGTGTGCATATATGTATGTGCAGATGCGCGTGGGTCGTTCTGCCTCGGCAAGAGATGACGCGACAGTTCAATGATGCGCTAATTTTGTCCCTTCTGCCATGGGTGCAGTTCTGTCCTTTTGCTCCGCGATTGTCAATTCGAGACGCTCGTAAAATCCGACGTAAAACGGAGCGGTGGTGATGACCTGAGGACGAAGAAGGTCAGGGGAAGCAGAGGAGGATAATAAAGCGAAGGGTAGGACGAGAAAGGAGCGATAAAAATGAGAATAGTAGATAAAAGATAAAAAGAGAGACTATGGTTTTTATGAAAAAAGAAAACGAGGGAAATCTAGAAAACGGCTGAGAAAATGGGAAGAAGGAAACAGAGGAAGAGACAAAGACATTAAGAAGTTGGAGAAATGGGCAGTAAGAAAACAGAAGATTGAAAAGTAAGCAAAGATATAATCATTTTGCGAAGTAGCGTGAGCAAAAGGAGAGACTGGGAGTGGGGACTTACATTCCGTTTGACAATTTCAGGTGAATGTAAAAGAGGGTTTTTAAGACTTAACACTGGTTTCGTCGAGGACAGATATTTGGACAACGGCAACAAAATACTAACAAAGAAAATGCAAAATCGCGTCAGGGGTAGACGGCGTTGGTGGGCAGAGGAGAGCTGACTCTCGCATATGCATATTCTCCCCAAGAATCAAATCAAATATTTGCACTGGGTATTTATCTTTCATGACCCATGTATCTTTCTGATATTGTCGTTCTTTCCCCACATATCTTTCGTTCATCTCTCTCTCTCTCTCTCTCTCTCTCTCTCTCTCTCTCTCTCTCTCTCTCTCTCTCTCAGTCTCTCTATCTATCTATCTATCTATCTATCTATCTATCTATCTATCTATCTATCTTTGTATCATCTCATGCTGCTGGTTTCCAGGGTAGCAAAATCTGTCACTTTTTTTCCCGAGAGATTGAAAAAAAATGTGATAAAATCTAAGCTCAAAATAATCAGATTACTTCCAGCTACTCGAAAGACCGGCAGGTACTTTACAAGAGTTCAGAGCAGCTTTGATAGCCTCGTTTGAGAGCAGCAGGTGAATTGCGTTTGTCAGGGAGACAACTGCAAGGAGGTCCTTAACTCTGATGAGTAACTGGCGCGGAAAATGTGTGTCACGTTTAGATCATTTCGGCCTTCTTGTTTTTGTGTTGCTGGAAGAGACAGAACGCAAACCCTGCGAAGGGTAGGTGTAGAGGTTGAGTGCAGGCATTAACGGACAGGATGGCATACAGGAAAGAGCCGTAAAGGATGATGTCAAGGTATGAAAGAAGCTGAATGAAACTTGCAAGAGTTTCTACCTAGTGGAAGGCACCGTAGCCACCCAAAAGAATGAGTTGGGATGGGGAGGAAGTCCTGGAAAGCAGTGCAATATCTAGAGAGAAGATATAAGCACATTGCTAAAGGGCCTCGACCCATATACAGCTTAGGGTTTTGATGAAGTTCCCCTATTTGTGTTGAATAGGTGTGCAGATACACTTGACTTGTCGTTCAAGATAACGCTGTAAGGTCAGTGCCAAGGGGAAGATGGCAGATATTATTCCTTTCTTAAAGAAAGAAGACCGGGACGCTGCGCTGAGCTACAAACTACTTCTCTTTGATTAATATGATTTGTAGAATACTGGAAAAGTTAATCAGAAAGTAGCTGAATGATTACTGGCAAAGAAGACACTGCCTCACTTGAAAGGAACGTGGATTCAGGGAAAAACGGTCTTGGTCAGAAACCGTAGACATTGCTATGACAGAGTAAGCTTCGTCTTCGACATCACACATAGTTGGGTGGATTATGCGTATCTGTCCAGCCATAAAGCATTTGACACTATACCACATAGCAAGCTGGTATGGAAGAAAGATCTTCAGGCAGGAATAGAAGGAAGACTCCAACGATAAAGAGAAAATTGCGTTAGTGGAGGGGAACAAAGGGATGCCTGTAAGACGAGCCTTCTCGGAATGGGTTGGGGGTCACCACTGAAGTGCCACGGAACCCGGTCAGGTCATGGGACTGTTGTTCCTGTTGGTCTGAGTAAATGTCTTGCCAGAAGGTGGACTCATACTTGAATATGTCTGCTGTTTGCTGAGGTCATGAGGGAACTTAAGAGTGAGAAAAACTGCATCACGTTGCAAAGGGACCTAGACACACTCCAAAGTTCGTTTGATACGTGGTTGATGAAATTCAGCCCGTGCGAGTGCAAAGTGACGAGGTTGTGACACAGTGAAAGAAGCCTTTGATACGAATACTATCTAGCATCACCAAAACTTTTCACATCGTTTGTTAGTCTAACACTAGAACATGCTTCTCAAGTTTGGTTACTACACATAAAGAATCGCAAGGAACTAATAGTGATGGTCTAGAAGAGGGCAACAACGATGGTCCCTTAATTTTCAACACACAAAAAGAAAAAAAATTGAGAGAGTTGAGTTACAGTGAGAGGTTAAAGGTCATAGATCTATTCACAGTGGAAGACAGAAGAGTAAGGCGTGACTTAATGACATCTTTTAAGTTTTTGAACCAGTTTAGTGATGTCAGTAGTGAGCAATGCCTCGAAAGATACAAAAGTGGGTCAACCGGAGTCCATAACATGAAATTAAGGAAGAAAGTTTATTAGAAAAGATGCAAAGAAAGTACTCGTATAGTTTATGAGTATTGAGAAATAGATCTAGATAAGTGGTGATACTCTGAATGCGGACAGTATTCTAAACTTAAGAAAAAGTGTATGGTGCTAGGAAGCGTTCAAGAGATGGGGCCTCACGAGTGCAAAACTCCTTCCCAGTAGTGCACAAATAGGTAATTACACATATGTACACAACTGAATAAACACCTGCGAGCATGCAAGCATGCAAAGAGTTAATCACACACACACACACACACACACACACAATGCAGACGCGCATATATTTCCTCATGATACTTGTGAGAGCAGTAACTTTTAAATAGCTGCAGATGGATTGCTTCTCCAAGGTGATTTGTACGTTCACCGCAGTAAGAACGACCCATAACTCTCTCACTGTATCTCAGGAGCTTATCTGAAATTCATCGAGCGTGATCTTTTAAACTAATAATCGTAAATTTTGAGAACATATGTATTGTGCTGAGACCTTGTAGTTATTCTGTTTATTCACTTAAAAGTGCATCGTATTTTAGACGGTGTAATAACCTCATCTCGTCTTCTGTGAAGTATGTAATTTCCTTCTGATATTTTTTTTTTTCATCATATTTATTTTCGTATTGATTAAAAGATTACACTAGCAGAACGTGAAAAACCCATCACGAAGAAAGTGCTTTCAATCCCACTGAGACGAAACATTCCAACCAGTAAACTTGAAACGAAAAGACTTAAAACCGAGCATAAACGTTTACTCGGTTTCAACCGTGAGAGTAAAAGAAAAAAATAAAACGTCAACCCCCAACACACAAGCGTTTTAACCCACCATTCCCTTGAAGACGAGCACCTCCAGCAGTCTCTTCAAGCTCCTTTGCCCCTCTTAACTAGGTGTTTGAGTAACGAGACGAGAGGCCTCTCCCTTGGCGGGCCACGTTTCTCGTAATCCAGGAAGGAAGGTGTCCACCGACGGCAGCAAGCAGGCCGGCAGCTGGGCAGCCATGGATCATCACAGCATCAATTACCAGAGCAGCTCTCTGGCCTCCATAAGACCTGCTAATGTTTCCCTAATTAAACAGAGTGCGTAATTGGTCCCCCCCCCTCCCGCGGGCAACTATTAACATTTCAGGGATTAATTAGATTACATAATGAACGAGCCAGGGCCCCAGATTACGCAAATGGCAGGCTCTTACGTCGTGTTTACGAATTCGGCGCGCTCGTAAAATGCGACCGTAAAGCGGAAGGAGCCGACGGTGCGACCAAGCTGTTGAGGTGTTAGCCGTCCAGATCTTGTGTAACACAGTGTGGCGCTGGGCTTATAACCCGGCCTGGCACGACTCCTCGCTTAACTTGACCCCTGCTAACAGAGTGCCGAGCTTCTTTCCTTTATAACGTCACGCACATCTCTGGATCATGGAGAGGACGGAGTCTAAGCTAAGAGTTGGGAGGGTTCTTCCTTCTCAGAAGCTACACTTTATTCCTTAAATTTAAGTTTGAATTTATCCATTATTCTGTCGATAGATTTTTACCCTAATTCCAGCAAATTTATGAGGCTGCTTTGGTTATATCAATTTTTCCTGTAGATAGTTCACGCAGCAGGTCATGAAACATATAGCCCTCTGGTATAGATGAAGACATGATTCAAGATTATCTCTTCATCATCTGTTAGAGTCTCGTACCTCTCCTCAGCCGCCCAGAATTACGCCATCGTATGTCTTACTTGCCTGCATCACCCTGCATATCATCTCCCCTTTCTCATATCCTCAGCAGCGTATTATTTCACCTCCCAACATCATGTGCTTAGTATCCTCGGTATGGTACGGTCTGTCTCGTCTCCCTCCCACACTTTCATCGCTTTACGTCTTCAGCATCCTTCAGTCTCGCATACTTTTCTTGCCACATCACCGACATCCTGTAGTGTCTCACTCTCTCCCTCACCTGCATGGCCTCTCATCCCCATCGTCACACACATCCGTCACCCACCGTGACGTGCCCTCGACAGATGCGATGATCTCAGGAATTATGGTATAGCATGGGGAAGTCGTAAACCCCAACGTTGCCCCAACGGCACGGCGTAAGGAGGGTAGAGACGAACCCTCTCGACCCGACCCAAGCCTTGCCTGATCCCTGGAGTGGGAGAGTCAGCCTCACCCTTACCTTGTCGAGTCACTTACTGGGTTCGTAGGGGAATGAAGGCTATATATATAGAGCTTTTCTTATGACTGAGATGCCCATTTTTCTTTTAGGTCTACGTTCAGATGTGGAAACCATTAGAAGCGTCACAATGTCTTAAGACATTTTTTCAGATTACGAAAAATATGACGATGATAAACATCTACAATGATTAAGGTTTCAGACTGACTTTATACACATTTCAAGGGCTAGAAATATCTAAATCGTCTCAGGAGCTCCAGTCGGTTATGACGATTTTCCGAGGACTGTTTCACGGGGTAGCAAATGAGACATTTTTTTCCCTAGGGGTCTGGCGAGGGGTCGCCATCGGGCAGTGGGGCTGGCATGAGTGATACTCTCGTTGACGGTGTCTGATTCGTCAGGGGCGGGACGGTTGGCGGTGAAGACCACTGGACAGTGTAAGAGTCAGAGAAAAGTAGAGGGGAAGACTGTAGAACTGAGAAATAGAGAGAGACCGAAGGAGGAGGGAGATGTGCCGTGGAAAAGGAAGTTATGCATGGGGTAGGAGAAATCGTAGTGAGTGAGGATGTATGGTAAAAGGAGTCAAACGGCCAGGAAAGATGATAAAAAGAGTGTATACATACACACACACACACACTAACACACACACACACACAA
>JAYMFT010256468.1:0-10829 GCA_038088735.1 Panulirus argus
TATATATGTGTGTATGTGGGGGAATGGGTCTTTCTTTGTCTGTTTCCTGGCGCTACCTCGCTGATGCGGGAAACAGCGATCATTTATAATAAATAAAATAAATAAAAACTGATGTTTCATAAGTGATGGAAACAAGACTGGACAAGACGAGTAAGAAAGGCAAACAACACATGCAATGATACAACACTAACCTTATTATATCCATCAGCAAAATTTGCTCCTTTGCCAGCAAAACAGCAAGGTACAACAGACCAAGAAGAACTTTCATCATGTATGGAAAGGACTCTATGCTTAACAGCCTGTTAAATCTGTGGGGCTGGCACCATTTCTTTGGTGTGCTATGTTTTTGCTGAAAGGTATCATATGATACTTTATTCTTACATCTCTTACTCATCTTCTTGTTGAACTTATGTCTGAGATCTTTTTTCTCAACTAATCTTTCTTCTTGTAAGTTATCTTTTTCCCACACCAAACCATCTCTACTGCTCTTACTATTTTCTTCCCATGAACTACTATTTTCCTCTTCATTATCATTTTCCCATGACATTTCCCCATCCTCACTATATGTTTCTTCCTGAGAGCCCTCTTCAATATCAGTGTTATTTCTTGTCCTACAGCCTTGCCCTTTCTTTCTTTCAGCTTTTGTATGAGAGTCAATTTCAAACTTTCCATTACCTTTTCTTTTAAGCCTACACTCTACTTCTCTGCTGTATTCTGTCCATGAGGTTTCGTCTTCCTTAATATCAAAGCTCGTTTCATCCTGACTATTCTCATCTCTTTCTTTACTCTTGTCTTTTTCTTTGTGTTCATGGTTATTATGTTTTTTTCCAAGAATCCTTCTTCTCCTTTTACTGTGCCACAAATAATTATCTTTGTGTAATGCCTGCCGATGTGCTTTTGCCTCCTTGTCTTGTAATCCCACACCATCTTTACGTTCCCTTCTGATGCACTTGTGCAGTTGCATGTTGTACCCTGCAGACTTCCTGCAAATAATATCAAACTGAAATTCCTAAAAATAAATACAGTCATCCATACAACTGCAAAAAGCTACAGCTACACAGACATTTGTTGATAAGGCTTTCTTATGTAAAGCTTTCATCATCTCTTCTATTTTCACCAAACCACTTGCCATGACTATCTCACTTCACGTACCTTGGCTTAAAATACCACTTGGTATTTCTCTTTATATAGGGTAAATATTCTTTATCAGATCCACTCGTAGATGTAACATCCTCATCAGATGATCTTCCTCCAGGCTGTTCCTGTAAGTGTTAAAAATTCATTTATCATGAATACTGGAAAATGGGTGATGAATTGCAACTGTTCAAATGAATTCCCACTCTACCTACCTACTTATTTTTCTCGCATTCAAAACAGAGTCATATGTATGATCTTAAAATTCTAATTCCAAACCAATACCTTCAAAACTTTATGTAACAAAGACACAGCAGAAACACTTTAAAGGCTTTGTGCAAAATTCTGAACTTAAGCACTGCAAACACAATAGTGAAGCATCTGGCAACTATTTACATTTTTTTTTTAAATAATGGTAGTTTCAGGAAATTAATAAAATGGAAAAGCAAAAACTAACCTCCATCATATGGTCTGCACAACTAGAGGCATTCTGGCCACTGAAACAGAACCCGTCCTAAGGAAAATCAGTAATGAACTTACACAAGGGTGAACACTAAACTCTCCCAGAGCGCCATGGTTGGTGTTTAGAGGAAGAGAGGTACTGATGGTCGACAGGCAGAATTAGAAGCAACAGAGATAAGATTAATGTCAATGAACCACAAGGGGACAGAATCAGTTCATGAACAGTTGGAGGGTTCAGAGATGAAAAAAAGGTCAAATGTGCCAGATAAATGGTCATGAATGAAGGGAATTCATGTTGAGTTTAATCACGTGTTCCAGATCACTAAGGAGAAAAACAGAAAGTGCCTCTGTTGCACCAGTGTCATCCTTAGTAGAGCCTAACCAATCCTTGTGGTGTACACTGAAATCCCCTGCATAAAGGATTTCAGGAAGTGGATATGAGGAAAGCAATACTCTGTGGTAGACGGTCAAACAGACAAAGGGTCGTACGCAGTTAGAGGAATTTGGGGGAAATATTTGATACACAGCAATAAGGTTATGGAAAGTAGAAAGATTTTGAGCCACATGGCTTCAAAGTTATGAGACTCAAGATCTATAATGTAAGCAGTGCGCATTTTCCCATTATAGTTGTACAAAGTCTTAACTTGGAGTGGAAACAATAGTAGAGATTACAGTTGGTGTTGATAATTTGTCCCAAATACTTAATAACAGAGTACATTAGACCTTAAACTCACCACCTGTATAGGAGGATCCAGCCAATCCCAATGGTGTACACTTGAGCATGTAAAGATATCTTGGCCTCTTGGCAGAAATCTAAATAGTCAAAGAAAGTTAAAAAATTTGTAGGATTAGGAGGGCAAGTGAAAGAGAATAACAGTGGCAGCTGGTAAACATAGCTGAGGCAACCAGGGTGGTCAGATGTCATAGTAAATTGCGTGAGGGGGGATTTAAGAACAGCTTCCACATCACCTCAATTGTCTTTTTTTTTTTCATGAACAGACCATACAACCCTGTCCATTATTTTTTGCATCTTTAGAAAAAATCACACACAACTGAAAAAAATAACTTAACCAAGAATGTTTTCCTCTTACATGTTCTTCATCTTCAAGTGTGCGAGATTTCTGACTGCCGAGGGAAATGTTAAAATCTCTTTTTCTGCGCTTGCAGGTTTGAGATTGTGATGAGTCCACTGATGAAGGCGTGTCTGACATCTCCTCCTGTTAAAAGATGATAATGATCACAGAGAAAATAATACCAAACATCTCAACAATCATTCAATCAGCTCCCTATTGAAAACATATCATTAATCACTCTATCAGCTCCCTATACCAAACATAACATCAACCAGTCAATAAGCTCCCTAAAGACCTATTGCACAGAGGGACAACTTATGCAAAACTATTTCCATTCTTAGCTCAGTTCTACATCTTCCTCTGATAGCATATACTTTTAGTATATCCACCCCTTCTCGCTGTCCTTCCATTTACTTCATCTAAATCTATGCCAACTCATCTTGCTTAAATGTTATTCTACTCATTCTCTCCAAATGTCCATACCATCCAATATTTCATCAATTACGTTAAATTATACTTTACACTGACTTCACTCTCTCTTATATCCTCATTCCTTACACCAACCACATTCTGAATTTAACATCAGATTCTTGAAAAGGTCCTAATATACTGTTTGTACTCTATTAGTCACTGTACTGATGAAGACCCATGCATTACTAGCAAATGGAGATGACTGTATCACTCCTTTCAACATAACTCCCCATATATTATTGCTCATATTCTTTCCAGTCAATAATCTCCAAAGAGATTTGAAATGCCAGGCTCTTCAAATTCTTACTTATATTTCAGCTATCATTTCAACTAAAGTTAATCATATTAATATTCAGATACAAAAATACTTGCAACATTTTCATCCTCTGTCTAACTTCATGCCAAACTCTAATTATCTTTCCAGAAAAGAAACATTTCATTTTCATATCCATTCATAAGGTGAGTTGTTTAAAACAGGAGCTGGAGTAAGACTGCAAATTTGTTAATATGTTATCTAGTGTTGAAACTGAAGCAGAGAGTGATTTTGACAAGCAGGAAAAATAAGAGGAGTTAAAAGAAAAAAAAAAAAAAAAAAAAAAAACAGTTGGGAAAAGAAACTGACAATGCTTATGCAAGCAGAAAACAAATTTTGAATAGAAGACTAGCTTGTCAACTGCAAGCAGGCTGTAGAGATTTTTTTGAAAATGGGGTATGGGATTTAGGGTTAGAAAAATCACAAAAAAAGATCTGAAGTAAAACCAAAATTATGAGTGTTCAAGAGTATAAGAAAGTCAGCCATGGTGACATGCTTTAAAGTGATACGATACAGAAAACATGGCAAAACAATAGAGTGATAATATAGCTCAAGTTTAGAGAAAAAGATATGGCTACGTATAAAAGAAAAGAAAATTTTCTAAGAAAAATTAGTGCTACATGTAGGAACCACAAGGGATTTTGCATTAATACATAAAAAAAAAAAAAAAAATAGTTCGTAAGAGTAATTCTCATTTCTTTAAAGGTGATATGGCATAAAGATGGAATGCCTGTGAAATCATAAAGCAAATACAAAAAGTTAAGCACCACCCCACTGGATATGTGCACATCTCCAACAACTACATTCTCCAGACATGTAAGACTTAGCCATTTCTGTCTCTTATTTCTGGACATGACCCATCTCTCCAACATTACAAAGATTTATCATACCACAAGACCCCTCATAACAAAGATACAAATGAATGGAACAAATAAAAAAGAGAGTGCAGTAGAAGAGTGACAGGAAGTATGCAAAGAGGCAACCAGAAATCATTTGTTTGAAGTATAATCTATATGTGTCAGATGCTGACAAGAAACTCTATGTAAGCTTCAAAATAAGATGGATATTAGTACCTTCTTTATTTCTCTGGTAAGTGATGGTGTCTCAATTCCAAAACAACAATAAACTGTATTAGATGGAGTCAGAGCAGTCATCTCATTCTTGCCCAACTGATGACTGCTGAAAATGTTATTATAATTAAATAAATTAATTCTGGGAGCCAATGATAATTATAACTGGGTAGCTAAGAAAGCTATTAGGATAAAATAAAACCAAATTACACTGAAAAGAAAACCTAACATATCCTCAATTTAGCTCAAGTGTAAACAATCAATCATGATTTGCATATCATACGTTTCATCAGGCAGATTCATGGATGAGGTTTGTATCTTTGTTACTTCTTCATTTCAAAAAAGTACGGAAAAAAACATGCCTAATCCTACACGAAAGAATGATGTAAAATCCCAGATTAAAAGAATAAGAAAACTGGACTATAATTGCAAACCTGACATACTTTGTAGAATCTAGTGTAGAATCTAGAGCTCCTTTGTAAGTTTTACTCTTTAGCAAAGGCTCATCCTCACTCTTAGGAGGATGGTTGTGTTCAATGGAAGACACTATTTCCCAGTTTAATAACAGCAGGCAGCCAGGGCATGACTTCTTTTTCTCACACCACCAGGACTCCCTCCCACTCTCAGACTTTGACAGACAGTACGAGAACCCTTGGTAATGAAGTTTAGTTTTCCCCTTCTGTGTTTTTCTAAACATCGCCTCACTCCAGATGCCTTTCTCCAACTTGTGTGGTGGTGACAAGGATCTGGAAAATCCAAAGTTATGACATACTGTTAGATGGAGAATAAGATGCCTTTGCATTGGTGAAAAGAATTGTTTCAAGTTCAACTTCTTACTTGCTCGTTGCTCCATGCACTTACTCTTACAGCTGGTGAGTTTATCCCTAGCAGAAAAAAAAACTTTCCTTAATGCATACAATATATGTACGCACAGGGCATCCTGGCACTAACTCGCTAATGCGGAAATGGCAATTAAGTATGAAATATATAAATTTGATGGTGGTTTGATCGACTAAGAGATGAAAGAGTAAGAGAGCAGCATGAAAATAAACGTTCATTTTCTAGCTGTCATATTCAGTGTTGAAGCAATGCCTAGAACCATCTTACACCGTCCATGTCAAGAATGCTTGTCTTACTCTATTTCCTCAATCACATGAGTTTTTCAGTTTTCCTATAATTTCTCTCCATACCCATTCCACTTATATACACTCCAATCTTGTTGAATTACTTAACCCTATCTTACGCTTCACACCAGAAATTTAATCTTCCGTTAAATACCTCTTGAATATACCTTATACCTCCACAACAAACTGACGTGAAAAAAATTGTGACGCCAGCATAAACATACCTTCTAGGCATTGATCCTTCTCCTGTAAGACTTCTGAAACAGCTGGACCAGTCATCTTCAGGTAAAAAGGCCACTCCAACACGCTGCAGATATGCCACCCACAGTTGGAACGCCACAGCTGGCAAATGCTTTGATGTTCCAAGAGCACTAAGCGCTTCTGTCCATTCATGAAGGACAGTGCTGTATGCCTCGTATATGGTTTGCTTTTCTTCCAGTAACTAAGGAGTGAAAAAGTTAAAGCCTTGGAAACCAATAACCATGGATAAAAAAAAAAATAGTATGGCTCTTCTTTCTTACAGAAATTTGCATTTTATAAAGTGCCCTTAAACTCTGGCCAAAATCTGGCTCACATTACAGCTGTTTACTAGCTTCATCACACATACTTTCTTTACAATGGGATGTCTATAATTCTCCAAAATCTTTATCATCTAACCGTACTTAATAAACTTAATCTCACGTTTCATATGACAAAACTTTGCTCAAGTATTGTTCATTTTAAACTTCCTCTTTGCATAAGCTCTTCCACATCCCAACACAATGTCCTGCAATTCTCTAACTGTTTCTTGAAGTCTTTTATTATTTCTTTATCTTAAAGTCTCTCCTGATTCAAACAACCAAGCGGACACAACACCAGGAATATCATACGAGACCCTAAAAATAATGAAATTTATGTTTATATAAGCAATCTACTGCTTTTGATGCATTCTTCTGATTCCATTAGGTGATCTCCATTCTAATGGTGCAACACCATACTTTTTAATTAATTGAGATTTGCCTAGGGTGTCCCTTGTCCCGTATGGCGAGGGGCCTCTAGGGGACCCCTAGGCTAAGAGACACTTTGACAGCATCTAATTTCAATCTATATTTCCGTGTTTAAGGACGACAGCGCCTCTGGGGTATATGCTAGCCCAATTTTATAGCCACAAAATACATAGTGAACATACTTCAATATCATACCGAGAAAACCACAATCATTGATAAACTTCAAGATCAAAATGTTTAGGAAGGTTAATAAAAGCGAGACAAATAGGAGAACAAAGAACATCATTGAATGGGGAGAAGGGGTAAATTAAGGGATATCTATGAAGAAACAGGATTTTATAAACAGGCTCCAACATGAACGGCTGAGTGTCAAAGTCCATGATTACACACACACACTAACCACCATTAATTACCCAGTTTTCATTCATATCGCGAGGATTTATCCTAATTAATACCCAATAACATATGAAGAACAAAAAGAGCTTTTGAATCTTACCTTATTTCCACCCATGTAGCGAATATGAGGGATCTAGGAGGTCTTTTTACACGAGACGATCAGACAAAACTCGCGCCACTCTTGCCTCCATTGCCTGATGTCAACATGTGTCAATTCAAAATCCAAAGTCTCTTTAAAATACATGTTTTATAATAAATCAATGGTGTCATATATGATATGTTCTATTTTGATGAAAAAGATTACTATTTTTCCAAACACTTGCAAAGTAAATTATACATTTAATACAAGAAAATGGTATCCCTTCAAGGGAGACTTTAGAGGTAATTTTTATTCTCCAATTTAGAAGAAATTGCTCTTCCAAAGGTCTATGGGCTTGTGAAATGGGGATGCATTATCACACAAGCCGTATGAAAATTCGTACACGATATTTCAATGAATCTAGACCATCTAGGGGTAAGAGAATTAGGACTGATCTGGCTGGTCCATTGAAAAGACTGGTGGCAGAAGCCATTGCTCAAGAAATGTTCCTTCAGCTAAATATTTATCAGTGAAGAGTCATTACCAATAAAAGGTTGACTCATAACCCAGATAATGTCATTGATTCATAAACGGTTGACTCATAAGCCAGATAATGCCACTGATTCCTTAAATGAGGTGGAACAAACCACGTGGATACTCATATCATTAACTCTCTTGGAAGTTATATTATATATGACTGTTTCTCATGGAATGGAGTTATTTTGTGTAGTTATTTACAACCTCAAGGATAATGTCATCTGATCAGCAGGTTTTAATGGCGCCATACATCAATGGTGAACTCACTCCTGAAGTTTTAGTGTAGCCAAGAGGGCTGTGGACATCCAATCACTAATTAATTCCCTTACTTAATACTATAATCATTCAAGTTATATATTTATAATTTAAATTTTACCTTGATTGAATAAATGAATTGCATACTTATAAGTATAAAATCACATGGTGAATGAGTGCATATTCAGTTCACTTGTATGTTGGAAAATTGCTTTTTCACATTATTGATTACACAATGGCGTGCTGTGTTCTGCTGTAAAATACATCAATTCCTCTCTTTAGCTGAAGCTCTAAAATTCATTTAATTCTTGTATTTTTCTATATCCATAATTTCCAAGAGCACTTTACACATTTGGTTTTGAGTGGTAATTTGTTTAAGCAATTTGTTTCCATAGTTCTTTCTCTATTGTTCTAATTGTATCACCTCATATATCCTATATCTGCCACAGAACAGTCGCAGGTCGTGTTTCCTAATTATATAAGCCAATTCTTTAAAGGCCCTGCAAAAGAACATTGCAATGGACGCTGGACAATTATACAAAGTGCTCCTTCAGCATTTAAACTCTTCTTCCACTTTCTAAACTTGTTTCCACTTACCTTATCTAATTCATATTCTTTCCTTAACTTGTAATTTTCTTAATTTTACTCTATTCTTGTTTCACAAAGATACCGTTGTCACTGCTTTAAATCATATCTTTTCCTTACATTCATTATGTTGTATAATTCTTCCTACTAGTTCCAACCCACTTATCTGTATTATAATTTTAGGCATTTGACATGCCCTTTCCTAATGAACTTATAATGATGTTCCTCTTTCCTCTCACCATGCAGTTTAATGGGTATATCTAGGCGCTCTTAAAATTGCCCTATCTACAGATTTTCCTGGTGTAGTATGCTTGAGCCACATATTTTAAATTACTGGCATTGCTACCCTTTTCCATTTACTGTTTCATTAAAGCTTTAAGGAATGAGAGTAATTCAGCTTTCCCATTTGACTGGCTTTTAATATTATTTTCTCATTTTGAAATAATTTGTGTTACAATTTCCAAGCATTTGTCATATGTTAGTACATCAAGGGCCTTATACTTTCTGGCTCCTTTTAGATATCAGAAATAATTAAATTACTCAATGCATGGCTAACAAATGAAAATTTACATCCACTCTCATTACTATGTCGACCATGTCTTTGTGCATCATATTGAGAAACATATGTAGTCTCTCCTCCAATGTTTGTTGCTCAATTCAAGTCTTTATTTAAGCATGTATTCAATATATGTATATGCTTTCAGTGATATTCATTTATGTAGAAAAATATTACACAGGTAACTGTACTTTCATGGCTTTTTATTTATTTTCTTCTTGGAAGATATGAGGATAAGAGAACTGAGGATTCTACTGTAGCTGGGATAATTGGTAAAGGAAATTTTGGATTTCTTCTTCAATTTCTAACAAAAAAAAAAAAAACATTTGGAGCATGTAGCCACTGAGTTGGAGTCTTATCGTTTGTCCTTTTGTTTTTGTAGAATAATCTGACATAACTGTAATAATGAATATGTGGGAGAACTTGGAAAATTAGGAATTATAAGCCTTGCTTAAACATTACCTTTATGACCAACGAGGAGAATATCATCTGTAGGTTTATGAATAATTTCACGCAAGAGGACATGAAATAAAAAATGAATACGATGATTCTGATTTTGCTGGCAAAGCGGCCAGTATATTTTGCAATCCTGTGAAAGATGGCACCAAAGAAATGACTGGACACACAAACAATCCAGGGACTGGGCCTCACTGAGTGAATTAAGATTTATTAAGAAAAGAGATATGCTAAAATAAAAAACTGGTAAACAATAACTATATTGATCAACACTTTACAATGGACGTGAACCGTTTACAAAACTCTGAGCCTAACATGTTAAGGAATTAAGAAAAATTACTCTTAAAACATCAAGGATATTTTTTTAATACCATTGTTATGCTTCAGACACAAGCATATTACAAATATACTGAAATAATGCCTAGCTATGTACATAAAACCTTTGTCCATATTACCATTGGAAATACTTTGTCGATATACAAAAGATAAATGAAAGAGTTTAATGAAGCTAAAGAAGAAAGGGAATCGCTCAAAATCAGATGAACTTTCCTGAAGACATTAACAAATTATACAAATATGAGAATTTTCAACAGTTCAATTTGGAGTGTGGAGGCCCAGTTATAGAGAGAAATCTAGGTTAAGCTAAATGAGCTAAATGATGCCTATGAAAGGGTAAAGCACACTGGAAGGAAAGTACATGTGTTAAAAATTATTACTTAGTGACTCATGACCCAAGCAAATCTTGGGTGAAATAAACATATAAAAGAAAATAGAAATTAATCAGGGTTTTGCTGGAGTTTTGTAAACCTGACTGTCAAAGGGAAGAAAAGTTGTGAATAGATAAAGATAAAAGACGGAAGAGAATTACACTTCTTAGCTGTTCGAGGAAAGGAAGAAGTATTATAATAGTTGAACTCTGTGTGGTTAGTCTACAAAAAGAGACTTCAGTTTTCCAGAGACAGATTGGGCAGTTATTAGAAAGATTTTTTTTTAAAGTGGTCAAGAACTGTTTTCTAATGCAGTATGTGAGAGAAAATACCAGGGAAAATAATACCCTAAATCTAGTTTTATTGAAGAAAACCTTTCCTACCTCTGGCTCCCATTCAGCTTTTATCACTGCCTGTAATCACTACAAGCAAGTTATTCATGAGGCAAAGCATTCCTTTATTCAAAGGAAGCACGATAACCTGTCCTTGTCATCCACAGGAAGGTCTTTCTGGTCTTTAGCTAGGGGCATCTCTAATAACTTCTGTCACTCTACCTTTCCCTCACTTTTCCGTCCTGACGGTACTATAGCTGTCTCTCCCATTGACAAAGCAACTCTCTTTGGTT
>JAYMFT010256479.1:0-10829 GCA_038088735.1 Panulirus argus
TTCTTCTTTTCTTCTTCTTCTTCTTTTCTTCTTCTTCTTCTTTTCTTCTTCTTCTTCTTTTCTTCTTCTTCTTCTTTATATTCTTCTTCTTTTCTTCTTCTTCTTTTCTTCTTCTTCTTCTTTTTTTTACCCTAGATCTTGCTTTGCACTATTTTTTATTTATTTTCTTAAAGTTTGTGCACATTTGTACACTGGCGTACAATGGATACAATGTGTCCAAAGGTTTAGGTATCCAATTACAATCTGCTTTTAAGTATTTAGAATTCTGTATTGGATCTGTGTTTGGTTTTGTAGTACAGTAAACCCTTGATTTAATGGACTAATAGGGGGAAGGGGTGTCCATTAATGCTAAAAGTCCATTAAATTGAATGTCACCTATTTCCGTGCCACATTTAAGTTCACACGCTATCTTTTAACTCCTCTATCACTGTAGGGTTTAGTGTGTGGTACGATAGTTGGGTGGTGGCAAGCACCCTGTAGCATGGGAGTGCTCGCCGGGCAGTGGAGGCAGGAGCCAGACTGAGATAGGTGTGATGCCACCCCTCTCATATGAAAGGATACTTCTTTATGATAAAGTGAGGATGGACTACCTGCTTTCATTGCCCCTCTTATTATCACTTGATGCCATTTTGAATTGTAAGGATTGCAAAATTATTTAATGAATAAAGTCACAATTCTGAAATAACAATATACAACATGACTGCACAATAGCTTGAGGCAGACTGAGACCCAAACAGAGTCAACCTCACACTACCAAAAACAAGTGCGATATGAAATGCACATGGTGTGGCATTTGAGATTTTTTATTCGTGTTAATTTTTTTAGATTATTAATAATTAATGTACATTATTAATATTTGTCCGTTAAATCAGAAATCCGTTATATCGGAGTCCGTTAAATTGAGGGTTTACTGTAGTGTGTTTTAGTTTGAAACCTTTGTGACCCAAATTATAACAATCACATTTTTTTGACCTTTTTGATGATAGATTAAAACAGATATATAATAATAAACGAAAAATCAAGTTTGATTAAGAAAAATTAGATTAAAACAACTATATATAAAGATAATAGGGGAAATAAAGTTGTAATTAAGATAAAAATCTGTCTAGTGTGTGAATAGGTGGTATGACAAGGTTTTGAGTAATGGTAGTTACATGGTAGATGAAGAAGGGCCAGAACACTAAAGTGTTGCTGTTTACTACAATTCTCATGGTTAGGGGTTGTCAAACTGCAGGCCACAGAAATATTATGAAAACTACCTGTAAATTTCTGTAATAGGATCACATTTTTGCTCTGTTGTGGAAGACGTTAGTAATTAGTAGCATTTAAACAGGGTTAATACTTGGGGTAATATTCTGTGGTGGACACGACCAGTGGAGTGTATTTTGATAGCTTGAATGCCGCTGTTGGCTATGGGCTTGCCGCACAGGCCAGGGTAATTGGAGGCTCATTTTAGATAAAATGATGATGGGAGGCTAGTTTTAGATAAAATGATGTTTAGATATATGGGGTGTACTGGGATGATTTGCTTTCCCTGATGGCTAAGCTGCAGTTATACAGAGATGTTTGAGAAGACTGTAGAAAGGAGATTGTTAAAATATTAAGCTGTTGTGAAACGAAGAAAAACTGACACCCCATTAGTGGATTATGGGGCAAAAAGATATAAGAAACCATGCTTCAAGCAGAATTCATATTGTTAACAAAGTTGTCACCGATGTCATATGCTGTACCACTGCCAATGATATGTACTTACCAGAAATATGTGCCCCATAAATTATGAATTTATTTATGTTCTGACTCAGCAAGAGCAAGAACTACTTTAGATTGTTGATGTTTACTTTGTGGATTTTATGCTTACTGAAGTTTGGATACTCATGCACAATCACCCTGCAGCAACATTCGATTTTTTCCACATTCATTGAATTTTCCACAATTTTAGAATTTTGATCTTCATATTTGATCATGTTCTAAAATTTAATGTTTGTGTAACTTTAAGTTCTCATTTGCCAGTCTTCCACAGATCGAGGAATATGTTTACTCCTGTTCATTACCAGTACTGTTGTAGTCCTGTATGATTTTGTTTTGCTGCGGTTTTTTATCCTGCTGGTGGTGTTTGTTTTAGTTTCCAAATTTTTATCATTAGTTTATGTATTTGTGCTGCAAGTAAGGTTGGACTATCTGTGTGAACATTTTTCTGGTTGGGTGGTCCACGGTTACCTTTAATCCTGGGCATTATGTTTGCATTTCTTTTTGTAACCGTGTGTGCATTAGTGTTTGTATTTAAAAATCACCTGCTTGTACTGCACCTGGAGGTTGTTCTACATTAGAAGGGCCCTATCTTTTTATCTTTCTCAACTCTCATACAGCTTTTTTTATTTTCTGTTGTGACTACTTTCCCAGCCTCATAAATCAGCTTATTCCTTTTATATAGTACTCAAATACTTTATAAATACTTCTGTACATTTTTCTTTTTGCTTCATTAAGTGTGATAACTAAGCTTGAGAAGCATATTGTAGTTTTGGACTACTGCAGGTTGAGAACAGCTTGCTAGATATTTTTTTAAATCTATATACTTGAATGCAGTTGTGATGTATGCCAGCAGACAATTTGTCTCGACTCCCAACTTTTATCTCTCACACAGATTCCTACTGTTTCTTTGCTGCTTGATGACAATCATACTAGGGAATTCTTTTGCACTGTTCTTTCCTTATTACTTTACTTTGCGTAGGATGAATTTTGTCACCCACACATCAGACCAGTTTTGGAATTTGTCCATTTATAGATCGGTGGAATCCTGCTTGCTCTTTACCTCCTTCATGACCACTGCAGCATCTGCAAACATGTTTTGTTAGAGGCTCAGTCTTTCTGGCAAGTCATTCACATAGATTAAAAAGACCAAAGATCATAGAACTAAAACCTTAACCATAACAAGAAGCATCCTCTGACATTTAACCTTTGCTCCTTTCCACAAAGATAAACTTCTGTCCATTGAAAGAATCTTCCCCATATTCCCACATGTAGATCCAGTTGCTTTACTAGCCTCTTATGCAGTATACAGTAATATAGTATACTTTAATGTCAAATGTTTTCTGGTAGTTCAAATACAGAGAACCTACCCAGTCTTCTCTTTGATCTAAAACAAAGCTTTTTCTTTAATAGAGAGAGTGATAGAGAGATGTGTATTGGAATATCTAATCAAGAACAGATGCATTAATTAATTCCAATTTGGAGTTGTAATATCTAATCAAGAACAGATGCATTAATTAATTCCAACATGGAGTTGTGCCATGAAAAGGAATGCTTCCCCATTTATTAACTCATTACAGTTAAACAAATTAAAGTTTATTACAAGAGAAAATAGATGTCTTTCTTGAATTTTGCAAACATGTTTTACCAAATTAAACCTCAGAATGTTGCTTGAGAAAGTGACTGAACAAAACAATAAGGATATGCTAGGATGATGGATCACAGCTTCTGAAAGAAAGTTCAAATTAGTTGCAAACAGAACCATGTCTAGAGACTGAGACACAGTCTGCAGATGAACAGAGGTAAACCTGATTAGATATAACAAAAATGAATTTAAGTAAGTAAGTCTTGGAACAAGTAAGAATACATCAGTGACATCATTTGAAGGCCCAGCAGAGAAAGTGATAGAAATTGATACAATTGTAAAAGATTTGGGTATCATTGTAAATGAAAAAGTAGAAATCAGAAAACATATTAAGAACATGACACTATTAAGCCAAATAATGAGTTGTATGATTTTAAAGCCCCTGTTACAAGAGACAGGAAACGATTGGTAAAAATGTTTAATACAAGAGACAGGAAACGATTGGTAAAAATGTTTAATGTATGAATAAAAGGCAAAACTGAGTTTTTGTGTCATGTGGTCATCAACAAAGCAAATTGGAACTCACAAATTAAATATGATGCAGAAGCACTTCAGAAGCAGAATTGAGGGAATGGATTGTAAGAACTACCATGAAAGATTGAAAGAACTGGAACTTTTTCACTTAGTAAGAAAAGATATGTGATAATCCTTAAATAGCATCATTTTGAATGCGTGAAGGAAAATGCATTGGAACTAAAAGCCTCCCAACAAGGAAGTTACAGAGTTATTAGATCTCCAAGTATACCATGGAACATACAGAAAATAGATCAGATACAGAAATTTTATAGAACCCAGCCAGGAAGCTACATTGTCTGTCTGTATACTTCCAGGAGATATAAGAAGTATACATGGAAGAACTATAGATACTTAGGAAAAGACTTGACTTGTGGTTGAAATCAGTCCCAAATAAATCCAGAATAGATAATTATGTAATGCAGGTGGCCACAGGGAGAATATTCATTAAGCAAGATGTGTGATGAGAGCCAAGCACTAGCCCAACTGTTTTGAAAAAATCTTGCTTTAGGTACTTGTAGGTGAATTCCTTGTAGTATTTTAGAGCAAATTATCTCCCACCCTACCCATATACCTGACTGCTATGACCACTCTCCTAATATTCTGGATTTGTTTTTCACCTCTAGTCCATCTCGCTGTAAATACACAATGGTTGTGAGAAGTTGTGGCCTTATTCATGTGTTTTCTGGCACTACCTCACTGACACAGGGGGCGGTTAATGGTTGTTGGGGAAATGAAAACGTATATGTTATCTTTTTTTCTTTTCCTTCATGCATTTGTAATTTTTCCTCTTGAACGGACTGGCGTCGGGAATGAATGAAGGCGAGCAAGTATGAATATATTTCTTTTATGTTGAATCAGAAGACAGGGGAACGTATTTATGAATTTTGGAGGAAAGTGATAAACCTGTTTCTTGAAATGTGCGAGGTCTTGGTTACTGGGAAAGACATGAGAAGGTAGAGAGTTCCAAAGAGTCGACGTGTAGGGAAAGAAGCAGTCATCAAAATGGCCCACCCTTGAGTTACCGATGGCTACACAGTAATCATGTAACGCAGCAGCTTGGCGAGTATTGCGTTGTCTAGCTAGTAGTGGGGGCGCACAAGCAGCCAACTCTAGGTACCAAAAAGCGAAGTAATAGCTATAGAAGGGGGAAAGTGAATCAACTTTGCTGCGTTGGGCGAGAGGGTCAAGTTTGGAAGTTAGCATGGGAGACTTTATAAGTCGGACTGCTTTCGACTCAACTCTTTCAAGTAAGGATGCTGAGCTAGAGCCAACCAAAATATAAAAGCAGACTCCATACAAGGACGAATCAATCCTTTGTATAAACAGAGCAGCTTTTTAGAAGAAAAAAAGTTTCATCATATAAACAAGACACTCAGTTTTTTAGACGCAGACATAGCTATTCCCGTAACGTAGGGTTTAAAGAGTGGATGGCACAGTAATACCAAGTGTGTTTAGTGAGTCAAGAGATGGAATTATAGAACCGTCAAAGGAGACGAGAGTTGTGTGGAGTTTTCAACTAAAAGATGGGAAGAAACTGGGTCTTGGAGGCATTGATCTTCACTATATTTCGTCTACTCCACTGTGATATCCTGTCAAGATCTGAGTTTATTGAGGAAGCTGTGTCAAGACGAGCTGCAGATCGAGTGAGAGAAGAAGGAGCAGAATTAAAGGATGTGGATGAATGCAATGCAGTCTTGAGTCGTCAGCGTATGAGTGCATCTGAATATGGGGAGGAGAGAAATTCGTTGAAAATAAGGAGAAAAAGTGTAGAGGACAGGACAGAACCTTCAAGGAGAACGCTGTTGATGGAGAAAAGGGGGGAGCCTAATCCACCAACAACCAAAGAGATAGATCGGCAGGAGAGAAAGGTAGATATGAATGAGCAAAGAGAGGGAGGGAAGCCAGAAGAAGGGAGTTTAGATATTCAAATATGTCAAAGGCAATTTCACATGACTCCCCAGAATATTTCAGGAATGATGACCAGACATTAATAAGATAGGAAAGAATATCACCAGTAGGTGTCGCCTTACGGAAGCCATTCTGATCAGAGAGAACACTGATTTTCGAGGTATCTAAGGATATTGGATTTGAGGAGGGATTCATAGACTTTGGAAATGGTAGATGTCAAAGCAACAGGACAATAGTTAGAGGGGTCAGAACGGTCACCCTTCTTAGGGATGGGATGTATCAGTGCATATTTCCAAGAAGGAAAAGTTTTTGTTTTTGAGCAGAAACGGAACAAACAAGCAAGCATAGGTGCAAGTTCAGAACCAGACTCTTTCAGTATACTAAGATGGATCCATCGGGAAAATAGGCTTTACTTGTGTCCTGAGAAAGAAGCTCTTTTCGGATAGTCCGAAAAGAGATTATGGGAAGGGGCATAGCATTAGTAAGAGGAGCATCAGGGGGTTAAGGAATGTTGGAGTCATCCAGGGTGGAGTTAGAGGAGAAACGGGAACCAAAGAGAGTTGCTTTGTCATAGGGAGAGACAGCTATAGTACCGTCAGAGCGGATAAGAGATGCCCTTAGCTAAAGACCAGAAAGACCTATCAGTGGATGACAAGAAGTTATCGCACTTCCTTTGAATGAAGGAACGCTTCGCCTCACGGATAACGCGCTTGCAGCAATTCCGGGCAGTGATAAAACCTGTATGGGAGCTAGAGGAAGGAGAGTTTTTCCAAGCCCGATGTGCCTGATCCCTTGCCTGAATGGCCTCAGAACAGGAACGGTTGAACGATAGATCGCATGAAGAGGTCGTCTTGGAGGAAGAGGGGATAAACGCTTCCATTCCCGCAAGAATAACCCCTGTTATGCGTTTGGCGGAGACTGAAGCATCACCACAACAGAGACAGTAATCTATCCTGGAAAGTCAGAAAAGAAGTTACGTTAGTTATTCAGTCAGGTTGTTCCGGTGCCAGTATTTACGCTTAGAAGGGGCAGCTGGAGGGTGAGGTGCCGTTAGAATAGATACATTTATAAGAGTATGATCTGATGAACTAGTTGGGGCGAGATTGTGTACTTTCAGCAGGATGGACAAGAGGTGAAAAACAAATTCAGAATATTAGGAGAGTGGTCAAAGAAGTCAGGAATATGGGTAGGGTGGAAGATAATTTGCTCTAGATCATTGAGAATGGGGAACGTGAAGGCTTCAATCCCCCCACCATCTATATGAGAAGAGTTCAACCATTGCCTATGGTAGAAGCTGAAATTCCCGAGGTAGTGAATCTCAGCTTGAGGGTGAGAGAATGTCACAGTCTTATGGCAGGAGTTTAGATAGTCGAGGAAAGACATGAAATTTGTAGCATTCGGAAAGCACCACCCTTCCTTTCTTTTCATCATTAGTATTTACTATCAAGTATTAATTGTTTACAAGAACCTGGATGCCAGAGCAACCAATTGGAATCTTAAACTGTATGACTGGCAATTCACGTCACTGCTTTATCATAAGTAATTATAATTCCTTATAACACTAAACCAACGGACGATCGACCTTTCTACCCAGCATGATTCATAGTGATTCACATGTGCATCATGTCCATGATACACATAAGAATGACTAGATCCTCATCAGATGGAAGACTGTTTCTTGGTGACTCACATTTACATCATGTGCATCATGCACTTGTGAAGAACTTGACCCGCAGCGGACCGAAGACTAAACAACACTGACAATCCCTCCACCTCCCTCACCGATCTGGCCAAAATCCCACCATCACCCTCACCAATCTGGCCACAGTCCCACCACCACCCTAAACCATCTGGCCAAAGTTCTGCCTTTACTCTCACCAATCGGGCCACAATTCTTCCACCAACCTCACCCATCTAGCCACAGTCCTACCACCAACCTAACCCATCTTACCACAGTCACTCCACTACCCTCACCACTCTGGCCACAATCCCTCCACCAACCTCACCCATATGGCCACAGTCCCGCAACTACCCTAAACCATATGGCCAATGTCCTGCCAACACCCTCACCAATCTGGCCACAATCCTTCCACCAACCTCACCAATCTGGCCACAATCCTTCCACCAACCTCACCAATCTGGCCACAGTCCCGCCACCACCCTAAACCATCTGGCCAAAGTCCTGCCTTTACTCTCACCAATCAGGCCACAGTTCCTCCACCAACCTCACCCATCTGGCCATAGTCCTGCCACCAACCTCACCCATCTGGCCACAGTCACTCCACCACCCTCACCAATCTGGCCACAATCCTTCCACCAACCTCACCAACCTGGCCACACTCCCGCAACCACCCTCAAACATCTGGCGATAGTACCCTCACTTCTCTCAAACATCTGGCGATAGTACCTTCACTTCTCTCAAACATCTGGCGATAGTACCTTCACTTCTCTCAAACATCTGGCCACAGTCCCTCCACCAGCCTCACCCATCTGGCAAACAGTCCCCCCACCACCCTCAGCCAATCTAGACACAAACACTCCACCAACCTTACCCATCTGGCCACAGTCCTTCCACCACCCTTATTCATCTGGCTACAGTCTCTCCACCACCCTCCACCACCCTCACCCATCTGGCCAGAGTCCCTCCACCACTCTTAACCATCTGGCTACAGTCCCTCCACCACATTCACTCATCTGGCTACAGTCACTCCACCACCCTCAACCATCTGGCCACAGTCCCGCCACAATCCTCAGTCATTTGGCCACAGTCTTTCCACCACCTTCATCCATCTGGCCACTGTCTCAACACCACTCTCATCCATCTGGTCACAGTCCCTCCACCATATTCACCCATCTGGCTACAGTCCCTCCACCACCCTTTCCCGTCTGGTCACAGTCCCTCCAATACCTTCAACCATATGGCCACAGTCCTTCCACCATCCTGAACCATCTGGTTACAGTCCCGTCACCACCTTCAAACATCAGAAACCAGTTCCGCCACCACCCTCAAACATCTGGCCACAGTCCTTCCAGCAACCTCAACAATATGGCCACACTCCCGCCACCACCCTCAACCTTATGGCCACAGTCCCTCTACCACCCTCACCCAATCTGGCCAAAGTCCTGCAACTAACCTCACCCATCTAACCACTGTGCCTGCACCACCCTCGCCCATCTGGCACAGTCACCTTAAACCATCTGGTCAGACTCCCTCCACCACCCTCAACCATCTAGCCACAGCCCCACTACCACCCTCTCATCTGACCACAGTCCCTCCACCACCCTCACCCAATCTGACCACAGTCCCATTACAACCCTCATCCATCTGGCCATAGTTACTACACCACCCTCACCAATTTGGCCACATCCAGCCATTACCCTGACCCAATCTGGCCACAGTCCCTCAATCACCCTCATCCATCAGGCCACAGACCCTCCACCATCCTGCCCCATCTGGCCACAGTCCTGCCACCAACATCAACCACCTGGCCATACTCCCGCCGCCACCCTCAAATATCTGGCCACAGTCCAGCCACCACCATCAACCATCTGGCCACAATCCCGCCAAAACCATCAACCATATGGCCACAGTCCTTCCAACACCCTCACCCATCCGACCACAGTTTTGCCACCACACTCACCCGTCTGCCCAAAGTCCCGCCACCACCGTCACCCATCTTGCCGCAGTCCCACTTACGCCCTCAACTATCTGGCTGCAGTACCAACATCACCCTCAACCATCTGGCCACAGTTCCTCCACCACCCTCACCCATCTGGCCACAATCCCTCCACCAACCTCATCCATCTGGCAATAGTCCAGCCACCATACTCACCCATCTGGCCACACATCTGCCACCACCCTGAACCATCTGGCCACAGTCCCGCCATTACCATCATCTATTTGGTTATGGTTCTGCCACCTTTCTCACCCTTCTGACCACAGTTCCCCCACCACCCTAAACCATCTGGCCACAGTCCCTCCACTACCCTCAACCATCTGGCTATAGAACTATCACCACCCTCAACCATCTGGCCGCTGTATTGCCTCCGCCCTAAATCTTCTGGCCACAGTTCCGCCACCACCCTCTCACCCATGTGGCCACAATTCCGACACCACCCTTAACCACCTGGCCAGAGTCTCACTACCATCCTCACCCATATGGCCACAGTACTGTCACCACCCTCACCCATCTGACGAAAGTCCTGCTGTCTCCCTTACCGATCTGGCCACAGTCCCGTCACTACCCTTAACCATCTAGCTACAGTCCCGACACCACTCTCAACCATCTGGCCACAGTCCTACCACTAACTTTACCCATCTGGCCACAGTTCAGCCACCATTCTTACCCATCTGGCCACCGTCACTACCACCAACACCACCCTTAACCATTTGGCCACAGCCCCGCCACCACTCTCACCCATATGGCCACAGTCCCCAACATCCCTCAACCATCTGTCCACAGTCCCGCCACCACCCTCAACCATCTGGTCACAATCCCGTCACAACCCTCAACCATCTGGCCACGGTCCTGCCACAACCCTTAACCATCTGGCCACAGTCCCGCCACCACCCTCAACCATCTGGGCACAGTCCCACCACAACCATCAACCATCAGGACACAGTCCTGCCAGAAGCCTAAACCATCTGGCCACAGTTCTACCCAAAACCCTTAACTGTCTGGCCACATTTCCGACCGCACCCAAAACCATCTGGCCACAGTTCCGCCACCATCATAAACCATCTGGCCACAGTCCCGCCACCTCCGTCATCCATTTGGCCACGGTCTCGACATCACCCTCATCCATCTGGCCACAGCCCAACCAATACCCTTAACAGTCTGGCCACAGTCCCGCCTCCACCCTAAATCATCTGGCCACACTCCCCCCTCTACCCGAAACCATCTAGCCACAGTCCCGCCTCCACCTTAAACCATCTGGCCACTGTCCCACCTCCACCCTAAACCATCTGGCCACAGTCCCGCCTCCACCCAAAACCATCTGACCACAGTCCCGC
>JAYMFT010256490.1:0-24471 GCA_038088735.1 Panulirus argus
TCAGCTGCTCCCAAAACACTTGCCTCTCAAGATCTTTCTTCTCATGACCAAGTGCATAAGCACTAATGATCACCCATTTCTCACCATCCACTTTCCGTTTTATCCATATCAATCTGGAATTTACTTCCTTACACTATCACACACTCCCACAAATCCTGCTTCGGGAGAAATGCTACTACTTCCTTAGCTCTTGTCAACTCATCAACCCCTGACTTCACTCCCAAGACATTTCCAAATCATTCTTCCCCTTTTCCCTTGAGCTTCGTTTCACTCAGAGACAGAACATCCAGGTTTTTTTCCTCAAACATACTACCTATCTCTCCTTTCTTTTCATCTTGGTTACATCCACACATATTTTGACACCCCAATCTGTACGTTCGAGGAGGATGATCACTCCCTGCTTGACTCCTTCTGTTTCCCCCTTTAGAAATATATAATGTGGGAGGTAAGCTGCTTGAAGCAGTGAGAAGTTTTAATCAAGGGTGTAAAGCATGTGTACGAGTAGGAAAAGAGGAAAGAAATTGGTTCCCAGTGAAGGTAAGTCTGCGACAGGGGAGCATGATGTCCCCATGGTTGTTGAATTTGTTAATGGAAGGGGTGGTTTGGGAGGTAAATGCAACAAGAGTTTTGGAGAGAGGGTCGAGTATGCAGTCTGTTAGGGATGAGAGGGCCTGGGAAGTGAGTCAGTTGTTGATTGCCAATGATACAGCACTGGTGGCTGCTTTGAGTGAGAAACTGCAGAAGTTGGTGACTGAGTTTGGAAAAGTGTGTGAAAGGAGAAAGCTGAGAGAAATTGTGAATAAGAGCAAGGGTATTAGGTTCAGGAGGGTTGAGGGATGAGTTATTGGGATGTGAGTTTGAATGGAGAAAAATTGGAGGAAGTGAAGTGTTTTTAGATATCTGGGAGAGGACTTGACAGCAAATGGAACCATGGAAGAGGAAGTGAGTCATAGATTGGGGGAAGGGGGCAAAGGTTCTGGGAGCGATGAAGAATGTGTGGAAAGAGAGAACGTTATCTTGGACAGCAAAAATGAGTACATTTGAAGGAATAGTAGTTCCAACAATATCATATGGTTGCGAGGCATGGGCTATAGATAAAGTTGTACTGAGGAGAGTGGATGAATTGAAAATGAAATGTTTAAGTACAAAATGTGGTGTGAAATGGTTTGATTAAGTAATGTAAGGGTAAGAGAGAAGTTTGGTAATAAGAAGGGTGTGGCTGAGAGAGCAGAAGAGGGTGTGTTGAAATGGTTTGGACATATGGAACGAATGAGTGAGAAAAGGTTGACACAGAAGATATATGTGTCAGAGATGGAGGGAACAAGGAGAAGCAGGAAACTAAGCTGGAGGTGGAAGGATGGAGTGAAAGGTTATCTTGAGCGGTCAGGGCCTGAACATGGAGGAGGGTGAAAGGCATGCAAGGAATAGATGAAAATGGAATGATGTGGTATACCAGGGTCGACGTGCTGTCAGTGGACTGAAACAGGGCATGTGAAGCATCTGGGGTAAACCATGGAAAGGTCTGTGTGACCTAGACATGGATAGGGAACTGTGGTTTCGGTGCATTACACATGACAACTAGAAACAGAGTGTGAGCAAATGTGGTCTTTTTAGTGTTTCCTGGCACTACTTCGCTGATGCAAGGGGTGGCAAGGCTATTTCCTTTGGGGTGGGGTGGTGTCAGGAATGGATGGAGGCAAGCATGAGTATGTACATGCTTATATGTGTATATGCATGTGTATGTATACATATGTATACATGAATATGATGGTATGTATATGCATGTATTGTGCATATATGTGCATGTATTTAAATATGTATGTATGTGGGTAGAGGGATACTTCTTCACGTGTTTCCTGGCGCTACCTTCCTAACGCGGGAAACGGCAATCAAATATAAATTATATATATATATATATATATATATATATATATATATATATTAAGACAACGATGGAAATGGAATCTATGTTAAGAGAAAAGAGGAATTGAGTCTTTCTCCTGAAAAAGAGAGATATGGAATATGTGGCAAGAGGAGGGTAATGGAGGTTAAAGCACGGAGGGGATCTGACTTTGTGTTTAGACAAGGAAGGAAACTGACTCTTTGTAAAGAAATGGAGAGGAACTGCGCGTGATAATGGGAGGACGAGTTAATCTGGTCACGTAAGCATGTGGCGCATCGGCAGCACAAGGTGTTCTGAACCACAAGAAGCGGGAGCTCTAGCTACTTGAAGGGGAAACCTATATGATATACGTATAACTGTCGTCGCTTTTCTCTTGTAAGAACGGCGAATTTAATGTGCACTCCTACACATCCTGTGGGCGGTGGAGTAAAAGAAGATGCAGAAAGCACAAAAGGTCTAGGGACTGGGCCTCAGTGATTGAAATACATTGTAAGTTATACGTAGTGGGAAAAGTGTGAACATGGATTGGGCAACACTGAACAAATCATTCGGCAATCTACATAAGTGAAGTTTACAACAGCTAAACAGGAACGATTGGATTATGTTGGGTACAACGCTGTTCGTGACCCATGGTACGGTATCAGATCGCTTCCGACAATTAGAGTTTACCGCTATCAGCTGGCACTTTACTGTGATGTTCTATACTCATCACGCGAGAGGTGGCGGAAATGGATAACTGAAGTCAAAGCTACAGTTCGTCAGACCCCAATGGGAAGGTGATTGTAACATTTGTGACAAAGCTTAGATTCTTTCCAATAAAGTAAACTCATCTTTTAGATCCAAAAAGTAGATAAAACCTCAGAATCTTAGGTATATTATCATTAACAAAACGGTGTTGTGCCATCTGCAGCAAGGTTTGTTTAGATTTATCCCTAAAAGGTTCTATTTTCTTTTTTTTTTCACAGTCTAAGACACAGTGTTGTATGCGTGTCCATATCTCTGACCAAACACCCTTTACAGTTCATGCAATTGACATCTTTCAGTAGGCTAAGGTGCCAAGAGCACCTGCAGCTTAACATAAATCTAGCACTGACAACATCCTGTAATTTACTGATCATCGTAATTTCTTCATTCACATGTTTTTCACATGGCGCATTTCTTTGTGAAGAAGAATGGCTTAACTAGATTCTATTTGCACTTGTCACCTTGCTTCGTAAAGATCTATTTGCTTCTTTCCTGACTAAAGTCTTTCTATTTCTCGTTAACTAGATGCCTCACTCTGATACCACTTTACCTACCGGTCGTCCACCTGATTAATCACTTGTAAGCTTTACCTTCAAGACACTGCTAAAACCAGTCCTATTTTTGAGCAGTTAAAAATCTTTCCACTGTTGGCAGCATAACACCGACGTCTATCCTAGCTCCCCGAATGTTAGAGCTGGCAGAGATGATGTTATAACCCAGCACAATGGTAATCAAGATGTCAAGATAAAGGTATATACCTTGAATAAAGGGTTGCTTGCCATACTAATCGCTCTTCACCTAGCAAAGACTACAAAAGTATACAGTTTACCTATGATTTTAACTAACCTCACTACAAGCTCTAGATACCTTCCGGCCAAAATGTTTGTCTTAGACCAGATACAAATGTGCGCGCATTAATGATAAACAAGTGTCAGTTAAACTGTTGTGGATCTCCGCTGACCTAGTTCTCAGAGAACGTGATATACCTGATGCGCTCCCGACTATTATGTGGGTGATGCGCATGATGTTTACAAAACCTAAGTCGAATTGAAAATCAGCGCTCCAAGGGTTATCCTCTCTAAACTTCTGCTTCATGAAGTCCTTACTATTTCTTTGGGCTTAACACTACGGTGTTAACTTACGATGAATTCGTAGTTGAGGCGTGAGTCAGGGAGGATAATGCAGAGGCACTGGGGTGGAGAGGAGGGGGGTCTGGCATGGACAGTGATGGCAACTTTACGGCAATTGTTTATGCATTTTATATGTTTTGTATTTATCCATCACGCCGAAAAGATTTTCCTCTGCCGATCGTCTTGGATTTTCCCATTAATCGCGATAGGTATCAGAGACAGATGTTACTCCCCCTAGTACCAGCATCTTGTACCTTCCCTCTACTGCGCATCGGAAATGCGCAAGGCAGCCGCTTTACAACCAGGTGAGTTAACCTGTTATCTAACATTAGCCTTCGGTTCAGTGTGCACTCAACAACTGCAGGGACTGGAAACACCAGGGGATTTGTACCAAGTTGTTCGCAACGAAGTGAACAAGTGGACAAGGCAAAGGTCTATGTAAGTGTCCGATCGCTCCCTCGACTCCCCCCACCTTCCCCTCCCATACACCCAGCCAGGCAAGTGGGCCCAACAGGCCAACGTTCCCTCGCTGAGCTCGCTGTACCTTCAGTCTCCTCCCTGCCAGCAACGTGAGAGGTCTATACACTCCGTATCTTGGTTTCTTGACACATGCAGCTTCATTTTTCTTTAGTGATTATTTGTTGTCAGTAGTTCATGATATTATTGTAAATGAGCGAACAGTGGTGGGTGAGGATTTTCAGTGTGACAGAAATGTACGGTAGTCGCTTATTACAATACTGGAGATTGACAACGTTTTGATGATACGTTTCAACGCGATCAAATATTATTACAATCCTGAGTGAAGAAAATAATTTACAGTGTTGAGAATTTATTTACAAAAAAAAAAAGTTAACAGGTAAAGGAACATGATTTCGTAATAGTTGATGAAAGAGTTACCTAAACATCCCGCATGACGAGTGTATTAGCGAGGCGAGTGTCGGGGAGGAGGGCAGTGTGGCTGCTGCCCACGGACTCTCTACGTCGTCAGCGTGATCATGCTAGCGGGCGAGGCTCCCACCGATCAATAGCTGCCGCTTGGTGCCACCAACCATGGTAACCCTGTCTGTCCTGCCCCACGAGGCGCCATACCCTGCTACCCTACTTGGCACCGTAACCTGCTGCCCTGCTTGGCACTATACCCTAACCGACATTCTGTCATGCTACCCCTTCTCCCCTGCCTTGCACCTTACTTTGCTGCTCTCATGGCACCATACCCTACTGCCCTTCCAGGCACCTTAGCCTGCTGTCCTTCATGGCACCATACCTTACTGCGCTACCTGGCACCCTAGACCACTGCCCCTCATGGTACGGCACCATACCCTACTTCCCTGCCTGGTACCCTAACCCGCTGCGTCTCATGGCGCGATACCCTACTGCCCTGTCTGGCGCCCTTTCCTGCTTTTTTTTTTTTTGAAAGGGAAGGAAGAGTTATGTCATTCTTGATGGTGTACCAACTGTCATGTCTTAGGACCACACCTCGAACGGGTTTAGCCATCCACGACTGACCATGCCTACAGAAGACGAGCCACTGTGCAACACGACAGGAGACGGACGACTGTCCAACCCTACGGGAGAAGAGTCATTGTACAACACGACAGGAGACGGGCGAGTGTCCACAACCTACAGGGAGACTGAACAGTGTCGTGTCGGCTGGACGCACTGTAAACACCAGGGTAAATGCTTCAGTATGTTTCCCCTGATAATGCCACATGCTCGCGTATCTGTACGTGTTCATCATTCTATGTCGAGGTGGTGCAGTGTCCTCAGGTAGATCGACCGCACTGCCATCTGCCTGGCATTGCACTGCGGCGGCGAATACCCGTACAGGAGGTGGTTTTATGTGATAAGAAATTGGGAGATAACCAGGTTCTCGCCTCCTCCACATACTTCATATTCTCTCTCTCTCTCTCTCTCTCTCTCTCTCTCTCTCTCTCTCTCTCTCTCTCTCTCTTTCTCTATCTATCTATCATCACAAACTGCTGCTTATTGCTGTTGATTATTCCAATGGCAATTGCACCTCAAGACAACTGCATGAAGCGAGCTTTACTCTTGTAAGAGTATTTGTACGACAAACAGCCAGCAGCGCCGAGCAGGCAGCTGGTCCAGTGTTTGTCCTTCTAGCAGCTGTTACTACATAAGCTTGAGGCCCACCTGGTCCATTTCCATGACTAAAACGCCACTCTCATTTACCCACACGGGCTGTCACCATGTGTTAACACATGACCCGTTATGTATTCACATGGAAACCCGAGAGTCATGTGTTTACATGGACTAAGCTGATCGTCCTGTATCTGCGGCCTCCCCGCCTGGTAGATCCCCAGCACCCTACTTATGCTTTGTCGGTGAGCTCACCTCTCAAGGGCGACCCAACACACGCGCACCCTGCCTCCGGCTTGCCATGTCAGGTCTGGCTTACTGTGGTGCATTTGAGTGACAATTATTTTTTCGTTCACTAAGCTGAATCTTTCTCAGCACATAACTGTTTGACTTATCTCTCCGGCCAGACTTCATTTTTTGCTTTGGTCTGACTGACTCACAGCATTGATGTGACTCAAAGCACTGGACTGACTCATGTTCGTTTAGACAGGCACTCGAAGTTGTCGCAGCTCATACGAGGTCATGAGCATTTTACATATTATTCTAACCGAAACATATGTTGTTGGAGGGCAAACATCACAGCACCCATCTCATGCAGCACTTGCCGTGTAAATACTCACGTTACGGGCAGTAGATGACGTAACCCAAGTGTTAGTGAGTGCTTGTTGACGAGATAAACTGCTGACGAAGGTAACATGTAAGTAGATTTGGAACAACAGTGGCGTTGGGATAATTAAGGAGCCTGAAAAGCGCGAGTCGGTGCCAGTAAGGGTGGTGTAAACTGATGGGTTGAGAGACTGCGAAGTCTGGTGAAAAGGTATCGACGAAAAGTGAAAGCTAGAGCCATGAATTTACTCTTCTCATTTAGTTACATCAACGTCTTCCTCAGAAGATTTGAGTCAAAACTAGTCGAAAGAAAGAAAAATACATTTTTAGCCCTTGATTCAGGTTTTCGTTGCTATCTTTTTCCATTTTCTCGCCATGGATAACACCCACCTGCAAAGTTTAGTCAAGTGTGACGTAAGAAAATAGAACGGAGAAGGATATTCTTACTGACGCTGAGTCATGTGATGGAGTGGCACCATAGCTATGATGGTGGGAGGGGGTCGAGTTGGGTGGTGAATATCAGCAACTGAGACTTTCTTCACAAAACCAATCGTCACCATCGCCGCCGCTGAGAGTGGCCAGGTTGTCTCGTTCCGTTACCCTACACACCAGCAACTCCGGTCCGGCCCGCAAGATTCATGGATATTCGATGATGGTGAGATGGATGATCGAGAGTGAATCACGTGTCCCAAGGTCAGTAGACTTGTTCGTTCGTATTATCATGTGACAAATCAGGAGCTACATTCATCCAGTGGGAGGGTTAACCGGGCGTCGGCAGTTTATCATTCACACCTGTCATACCTGGCCACCGGGATGCATTTTGACTACAGATATGCCCCATGACCCTTGGTGTGCACTAATACTTTACACTTGCATTATGACCTTATACGTGCAGGTTAGATCTAGGTTTTACACAAAGATCAAGAGCGTGCGACGTGCATGTAGTGCCAAGAAGTTAGGTGTGCAATAGCTCCGAGAGGGTATCGGTAGGATGCCCCTTGATTATTACAGAGTTTGTGTACAGTCAGCCGGCATCAGGTGTACTTACATGTGCGCAGCAGTCCTCACATGACGTAGAAGTGACTCAGGTTGCCTGAACATCACAATATGTGGGTTTTTATGTTTTGTGAATTATATGTTCGATTATATAATACTGAGACTACGAAGATAACCACGCAATACTAGAAAGTACCAGATAATGTAGGTATCAGAGGTTTATATTGTCGATAGGCTACGTAAAGTCACGTGAGCGCCAATTTTTCACATTTTCACGTAGTATTGTGTTTGCGTTTTGTCGTAGTCACGTGTGTACACTCCTGTGTTTTGCTCGAACCGATGCTCTTACGCTTGGCCAACTGCCATAAATGTTAGAATGCAAATGGATACGATTCCATGATTATTGGTTTCCTCGCTTATTGTCTCAATGGCGTTTGAAGGGAGAGCTGTTTTTGTTTTTCATGCACTAAGGAGAAAGTATGAATAAACAAATCATGACCGAAGATGCGAAAGTTTATGCAGTCATATTTAGATCATTATTGTGTATGTGGCAACAACGATCAACGTCAGGTGGCTCTTTCTAATCCTGGCAGAGGCGGTAACGCCGAACACTTTCAGTCTCCGCTCTGGGTCTTTGACCTTGCAAAATATGTTTCAGCAAACTACCAACCAGAACTAAACGACTTAAAGGCCAATAACGTTTAAATAGTTTTCAGGAAAATATTAATATTGCCATTCACTACAAAAACAGTAATATCTGCAAAGCCTATTTTCGTACAGATGTTTGCGTTGTTGTAAGACTCGCCAGATGTCTGGCTGGCAGGAGACCTTGTCGTGTGACGGTCCGTCTTCTGATTCTTTGGCTTATTTTTGGCAAAGATGAACCAAGACATCTTATCCGGTGTAAACAGTTCTGATAGCTGCCGGGAAAATAGTTATACCGAATTCTCTGCCGTTTTCTTCTACCAGCAGAACAGCAACACGTTAAACCTACCCTCTGAATAATATTAAAGTATCAAAGTAATCTTAGAGTTTACTCCAGTGTAGTAAACTCGACTGATATGACTCAGTGTCTGAGAATATCTCAAAAGGGAATCTCTCCCACAAAACCATAAAGCTATCCAACTCTTAGTTTATATAGTTAGGCTTCTCCTTCTGAACTAATTTTACCAAAAAGTGGTGATAGCTGAAGGGCAAAGAATGTAGACTGTAAAGTTCTGAGAAGAGAGAAGTTGAAATGATTGTACATACGAATAAAAGAAACACAACTGAAGGAAAATTTAAAGGAGAATGACAGTCTACTCTGACAGTAAGTAAAGAGCGCTAGTACAATCCGGACTTTTATTCCTAACTGAAACCTTCAACATAAAAAAAAAGAAGCTTTCGTAGAACTCTTTAGAAATGAATGCGAGAATCCAGTCAATTGCTGTAGTAGAATTAGAGATAAGATGAAAAGGAAGGCATTACAAAGGGACGAACTAAGACGTGCAACCACGCCCTTCAGTAATGGAGAAGCCGGAGCAATAGAAGTGGTGGTGAGCGAGATGGTTAAAAAGCGAAAGTGACTCTGCTGCCGGCTGGTTTTTCTGGGAGGTTTGTAGGAAAGCGTGAAGTGGTCAGGTGCCTGATGGCTAGCCGAAGGCAGTAACTGCTATACTGTATGCAGGTAGACCTAGGAAGAGGTGGATTGATGTAGTGAGACACTTGTTTTACGGGAAAGGACATATCGGATGATGTTACAGGAATGACTGAGGAGCGGATGCAATGGGACACTAATATATGCAGCAGTGGTGTGAATAGAGACGTTTGTTTCGCTTGAGGAATGAACCTGGGGCGCAAAGTGGAAGAACACTTTAACTGTTTTATAATTACGAAAGTTCATGTTTCACTTTAGCACACTGGCCAACTATAGAGGAAGTATGTAATTTCAGAGGTTGTTCAGTATATCCTAAGGAATTTGAAAAGGAAGTATTGATGATAAATAGATAAACAATTATGCCTTGTAAGTAAATGAGGATGAAAAAATTTGATATTTTTTTATGTAATGATTCTTCAGCTACGAATGGTTCGCAAATCAGTATTCATACGAGATACGTCAAACATACACTTAAAAATGTTTATTTTATATAGTACACAGCAGCTATAATAAAACATACCAACATTTTCATTAGATATTGAGAAATTAGGCTTATATTGTTTCTTATAGTTTCTGGTTCAGCGAATGAACTTATATATAAAGAACTACCTTAGCCAGATTACTCCTACAGTTAATATATACACTTGAAACGACTGGGATATTTTGACCAGGATGTGGAGATCACAAAGACATGACAGCATGAACACTAAATCATACGAAAATTGGTGATTTGGGATTTTTTCGTTACTTATTGTCTGCCGATGAATGACCCGATGAGGGCAGGAGCTGGTGGGGTGTCAGTCTGGCCACGAGAGTGTGAGTTGGTCCAGTGACCACCACTTTAACTGATGCATTCACGACACAGTGTTGCTCAAGCCGAGGCACTTACCGTTCAATGCTGGTGGCTGATACTCTCACAATGCAGTGTTGTTAGTTGATGCACTCACGGTACAGTGCTTCCTGATGATACACTCTCGGTACAGTGTTACCAGCCTAGGCATTCTCGGTACATTCCTGCCATATTACACACTCATGATACAGTTCAACCAGCTGACGTGCATTTATAGTGCAGTGCCTCGAACATATAAACTCGTGGTACAGTTCAGCTAGCAGACGTGTACAGTGCAGCGCCCTTATCTTGCATATAGATCGTGAATACGAGCACTGAGTGACAACAGGGTATACACGGACACACCCTCGTCAAAGAGTTTCTACCTGATTTATTTGGAGCTTTGGTACCGGACGAGGCACTGAGTGTAGGGCGCCCTGCCCATCAGTATCATATCCTGCGTCAGTGATGTCTGACCTCATTGGTGTGCCTCTGGGATAATGTAGTTGCGCTCACTGAAATAGCGAGACCGATCGGGATCATGAGTTTCCATTGTTATGTATTTCTTTTCTCTCTCTCCTCCTTGCCTACTAGGTGACTAGACGTGCGCACTCGTTTCTCTAGAGAAATGGATAGATAGATGGACTTGAATGCACACACACATACACACACACACACACACACACACACACACACACACACATATATATTATCTATTGATGTATTACAATGAGTGTCTGCGTTTAGTTGACCTTTACTTCGGAGAAGCTGGTCCATCTACCTCCCGGCGGAGTGGTGCACTGACTGGCACGTGTATTGACCAGGCGAGTCGGTATGCTCCCGCAGCGCCGTTCTGCCAGGAGGCACTCGGGAGGGAGGGTTTACCTCCTCCATCCTACTGCATTGTCGATTTAGTCTTTGCACACCAGCTGCAGTGCGTGGGACTGAGATGTCAAGTTATTTAATGGGGGGAGACATAGTCAATGGGTTTTTCATCACTTTTCGGTTTAAATGGTCTGCTTATACTATCTATCGATGCCCTTGGTTTCCTCTGCAAGAATGCTACAGCCAAGGCTTTCACAGGCTGTGTGTGTATGCATTTAAGAACGGTTCGCATTGCACGATATGTTCTGGTGTGTAGAGAAATGTCATCAGTATAACTAACAGTGATATTCCTGGGACTATCTGGAATTTATTTCAGTCATGCACTGCTTACTACACTGAACAAGGTAGGGCTAAGTACTCCACCTTGGGGAGTGCTAAGTAGCATGCCCTTAACTCCACTATTGTATACTTGAAGCAACACAGCAGCCTTTCTCTTAGAGAGATAACCGAGTATCCAGTGCAGGAGCCGACCACCTAATATTCATTTTCACTCATACAAAATAACTTTCCTAATAGCAATATTAAAAGCAGCTTCTCTTTGTGCCATCTGTCCCTACGAACTGTTAGGAAAGTAGTGACACAGTTGTGTCCACTTTGCCGTATGTGCATTACTGAAATTAATCCCAGAGAGTCCCAGAAATATCGATATTAGTTATGCTAATGACTCTTGTACACACCAAAACACATCTCGATATATTTTCCTTGATTCTGTATTGTAGTCTGTTTAGCATCATCCTCATCCTCATACAGCTTCAATAATGGGTTGCCAGGTACACGCCTTAGAAGTCTAATAATGTCATAAGTGATACCAAGCTCCCAAGGGCACCACCCTTGCCCCTGCTGAGGGTTACATGAAGTCCAGAATCCGTAAATGGCACATCACGTTCATCGTGTTGCTTGTTTAGCATAAATTGTTTAAGAACCTCTCGATCTCTGGACTTGTTGAACAAAACATATCTAGTCTTAGGTGGTATCTTGTTATAGCTGGAGGTATGAGCCCATTTTGTGATTAATTCGTTAGCGTTTTGGGATATACAAAGGAATACAAAGGAACTCAAACAGCAACAAACCACTGAGTATTTTTGAGGCTGTTTGTTTTTCTCTCCAGTTATTTTCTTGATACCTTTCCAGGTTTGGCTTAGAGGAGTATGTTGACTTATTCCAATAACAAACTGTTCCCAATCACTTTGTCTAAGTTCGGTCATTCGTTCCCTCGCTGCTGCAACAGATGTTTGAAATGGTTTCAGCATTATGGGTTTTCGAAGTTGTTTATATCCTTTAACTATTTGCTTAGCCATGAATTTGAGCTGTTCAGTTTGGGGTTATTATAGTACCGCTGTGGCCTATTGTGAGGACCTTTCCTTCTATTCTTTGAAATTTTCTCCCTTTCACATACGCCTGTGTGAGCATGACATAATTGATTCTTTACTCAAACATGCACTTGGTAAAGAAGCTGTTAAAAACAACATTGGGTAGTCAATCAGAAGCCTCAAAGCTGTATCAGAAAGAGACTAGCATACCTCTTTGAAGCTAAATAGACGGATTCAGATAAGCACACGTAGAAACATTTTCCATCACATGAAATGTGCAATGTAAAATATGTATATGTAGAAAGAAATACGATCAGCAGATTGCAATATGTAATTGCAAGACTAAGGCTAGGTTATAGGTACTAATACCGTTTTGACCTACCTGGAGATGCTAATCATGTGAATTGTATGGTCTGTAACTACAGAGCTGGACACCATGTAGTAGAATGTGCAGAAATATAACCTCTAGGAACACACTGCTCAAACTCTACAAGAAATGTCACAAGTTATTGCTGATAACAAGACACCTGAAATTCTAAGATTGGACCCACTTTTTGCATCTAGTCAGTAATACTTACCGTATGAAAGACTATGTAATGTACCCATCATATCATGATTATGGGGTACATTATAAATTAGACGCTGGTACGGCACAAATCAATCCCAGCATGTGCGATTGAAGGTTAGGCTGTGGGTTGTGTGAAGTTTATAAAGCAACGGTATCAGGCAAAACGTTAGGAGCCCCAGTTCTGCTGCAGATTTACATACCTCTAAGTAAATGCTCTACCGTGTTCTGTCCCCTTCTTGGTAGTGTAGGAAAGTGAAGTATAAGTGTCCGATCCTCCTGGTTGACGAACCGGATGAGTATATGAATAACAGTGAATTGGGACAGCTGATCTGCATATTGCGAGCCAGCTGAAGAGAGCGAGGTGCGGGCGAACTCTTTACTCTCTTCGAAGTTGTGGTGCGTCAACATACAGTCGTTGGGATCTCTCTTCTGAGGAGCCGTGTGGCAGTTACTTAAGAAGCCAGTTATGCCTCAGAGAACATCCGGTTACTGACGTAAGCCCTTGAGCGCGGTGGCACGACTCTTTTAGCATGAATATGCGACCTCAAATCACTACGGTACGACCCTTGGGTATGATGGGGTGGCCTTAAGGGTCTGGTCATCGGCCAGGACGGGTTGTTATACCCAAGGGTCGCAAAGTTTGCTTAAATGGTGAAACTGGGGTCTGTTGATGAGGCCTCAAGGAAAAGAAATAACATGGGAACCCCACTGTAATGATTTTCCTTGAAATTTTGCACTCCACTGCATCAGAGTGACTAGAGAGTACCAAAACGTATTGTCGTGGTGCAGTGAAAGAGTAAAGAAACTGAGAGGAAAAAAAGACTTAAGAAATTGGAAGGAAAAGACAATTACAAGCGCCAGTTATCCCCAGCTGCAGACGCAGGTAGTCGTGGGTTATGTGAAGACGCTCAGGTATGTGTGTGTGTGTGTGTGTGTGTGTGCGCGCGCGCAATTATTACCTTTTTTTTTACGTTGGAGGCTCCCATCTAAATCAAGGCCAGGCCTTAACTGAAATATAGAGAGGTAAATGAAAAGGAAAAAGAATCGATAAGGGAAGGTATTTACGAATTTTGGAGAAAGCGAAAAAACCTGTGTTGTAAAATGTGCCAGGTCATAGTTATTGGGATAGATATGAGAGGGTAGAGAGTTCCAATACTTTGAGGTGCAGGGAAAGAAGCAGTTAGCAAAACGGCCCACCTTTGAGTTGTCAACGGTCACACAGTAATGTGTAATGTGTGATGTAGAAGCTTGCCAAGTTTTGCGTGGTCTAGCTAGTGGTGTAGGCACACGAGCAGCCACCTGTCGGGTACAAAATCCAAAGTGATACCTATAGAGGAGGGAAAGTGAACCAAAAAGATGCCCCCCCCCCTTTTTGTTTCTGTGTTTGTGTTTGTGTGTGTGTATGTGTATAATTACCTATTTGTAATTGCCTGTTTGTTCTGGACAAGGAGGGAGTTTTATTTCTATCGCCCTATCGCTCGAACATCTCTTTTCAGTTCTGCAGGCTTTCAACATTTACTGCGTCCTCATTCAGTGTATTCCATTCACCCACCGCTGTTATACTATAAAAGTACTTCTTTTCATCTTTATTAATATTTCTTTATTAATTTCATATTATGTCTTTTAGTTAATCTAACCGTATATGTTTCGAAAACCTGTTTACTGTCTACCTCCATGGTGCTCAAATTTAAGATCTTTAACCTCAACATTCTCGTTTTTGTTTACCACACAAGCACATTGGGATCGACAAAGATCGAATTATGTCGTTTTTCACTTGTAAAAGGAGAAGAATGATATTGGAACGACTACTGTTACTGTCACCCCAAACTGACTATCATCTTGCATTGTTCGCTATTAGCAGTAAGGTAGAGGGTTGTTCAATTTTCGAACATTATTCTCTATATCTTAAAGACCCGATCCGTCCTGCTTCCTCAGACACCGCCTTCGGTCTAGCAGGCGTGGACATAGTATGCCGCCGACCGAGGCGGGGATTGCCCCGGAAAGACACCCATAGACCGTGCGGATGTGATTCATAAATCTCCGGGGTGTGCGCTCCTTGGAGGGCTGGCTACCAAGTGCTGACAAAAGTGGTCGAACTGGGGTTGCTGCTCGAACCACAGTTGCACGACTCGCGCTTGGTGAACAGGGCAGCGGTCTTGGGACGAAGAATACCGAGCCAGGGGAAGAATGGCGTGCTTGCTGACATGAAAAGAAGCCACAGAGAAATATTCTAATATTTCCAGATATTTTTGGACGTTGAACCGGCACACTGTCTGGCAAATATTCCCCTTGCAGTGGACGCCTATCCAGTCTCAGATGTTCACAGTCTGGTGGTTGACTCTAGCTTTCTCATGCGCAAAATTTCCAAGTTGGTGGCTCTGTCGCGAAAGGACAGTCCCATTCTCCGCGTACAGGTTGCGTCGCTTCCCCGAGGCTGGCAGCTCTCTCAACGCCTCAATTCAGGATAGGAAATTAATCATTTTGAGTTTAAGTCAATTTAGAGACTTCACTGTTGCACATAAGATAAGAGCTCAGTACGTCGATATATTCACAATACGTTTTCACATTAAAAACCATTTAAAGTAAGCTTGTTATTCACATCCTTGCCTTACCTCGGGATAACATTTCGACCTTGTTCGAGCGCTTCAGTTGTTTACATCGCGGAGTGGGGACCCAACGAGAATAGGAAGATTTGAAGAACGTTAAGTACAACCATTTTAGATAATATTCCACAACTGCAAATGCCCCAGTTATATTAGAAGGTTTTATTGTAGATGAAGTTTACTTGGATTCACACACCGCCACCTTATTAATTTCGTATTTTTAATCCAAAGGCAGATATCATTTTTTGTGTTCCCCTTCGTTTGTCCTTCAGTGGCATAGCAGGGTTTTTTTCATCATGAGCCACTCGTAATAACCACAACGTTTAGTGCCTGCTATCTAATACCTATTGCTACATCACTGGCCAGAGCCAAACTCACGTCCCTCGCCCTAAATTTCAAGGTTAGGTAGGCCCAAAAGATACCGCTAAACCTATCTCAGTTAACACCTACTCTCCTCTGAATGTACTATGAGCACTTCGTATTTATCTGTGGGTAGTCAGTCTCTCGTATTAAGGGGTCAAACCTATCTCACTGAATACTTTCATTCCTATGAACATCCTTTAAGGACTTTATTCTGGCTAACACCAGACAGTTTTATTCAGCTGTCGGTAGTCTCTCGTAGTCGAGGAGGTAAGCCTATCTCAATCATGATAAAGCTGATACAACACCTACCCTCTGTCTCCCATCCCTCCTCCAAACCTATCCCTGTCCGTTACCCTTACCACCCAACTATACCCTAACCTGCCCTCAACTCTCTATTACTACCTCTCCCTGCCCACCACCCACTGTAACTAGTCGGCCAGAAGCGACTTAGCGTTTGTGTTACGAGGCCTAAGACAGCTTGGCTACGTCATGTGGCCAGATCTGTACACGACTTTTCACACAGTCCATGGAAATAATACATTACCTCATCAGATACGTAAATATATGGTGGTGGGAGAATTATTCTTAAAGTCAATGATGTTTTACTAAGGTTTGTCTAGTGGAAGTTTTTTGTGTTTGCAGGTGCTTAAGTCTTCCTTTGAACAACAGTTTCTACTGGAAGCCGACCCCACAGAACTGTGACGGGAAGCGGCAGTTGAACTACCCTGTTATTAGACTGACCCTCGCTTACTTGTTTAGTTTCGGAGCGGGTGATTTGATAATTTTGGACATTACAATGTTGCGATTTACATAGTTGGTTAGCGTTTCTAAGACCCTGGTGCGCAAGATGTTTATTTCAATGGTGTCCTGGCAACGAAGCGTTCTGAGCCCAGCATTATATGATTTCATGATCAACGACATTCTCTCTCCAGTTTCCGTCCCTTGGAATCTTAAATACTCACTTTATGCTGACAATTGTGCGATGTGGCGCTCCTTCTGTAATACTTAAACTTCAGCCGAACGGGTTCAAACAGTGTTTGATGACAGTTCATGGTTGGGCGCTACAGTGGGGTTTTAAGTTTTCTGCAACTGAAAGTATCGTGTTTGTTTTTACCCGTAAGAATGTTTTTCTTCCAAATTTGCAGTTAAAATTAGAAAACAACCCGATTTCTTTTCGAAATAACGTTAAATTCCTGGGTCTAGGTTTTAATAAAAGATTATATTGAACAATCTTATAGAGTATTTGATAAATTGCGATAAGAGGTCAAATATTCTCAAACATCTTTCAGGTTTCTTTCGTTGAGCTGACACAAAACCTTTATCAATAGTGTACAAGTCCCTAATTAGATCTAAGATAGACTATGGCTCTCTGGTGTATGCTTCGGCAAGCGATCGTATTCTGGGGAGGTTATAGATGTGGTACAACATAAATGTTTGAGAATGTGCCTTGGAGCCCTGTCAGGGACTAGAGTTACACGACTGGAAGTTGAAGCGAATGTACCTCCTCTCCGGCTGCGTCGGGAAATACGAGCGCTCAAGTGCGGAATTCTGATAACCAGGAGGAGCAACCCTTTGGCTTGTCTTCTCATCCAACTGTATGATCAATTTGCCAACAGAGGCATCAGATCCCTGGCCCTCAGAATACGCTTCGTCAGTGAGAACTCTGGCTTTAAAGTGAATGAAGTGGACACTCTGGTCAAGATTGTTCTGGCTCCCTAAGAGCAAACAGAGATAGATACAATGACAAACTGGCTCTCGAAGAAAATAAAGTGAATGCACTGGAGAGTCAAGTACACCTGCTCTTTGGGAAAATAATACTAGAGCGTCTGCCTTGTGTCCACTTATGCACTCCAAGACTGATGACAGTGTGGTTGCAGGTGTGTGTGTGTGTGGTCTGTTGAATGTTCATTCAGGTACCATACATCTGTTTTTCTTTTGCATGAAATCATTTGTTATTGATAAAGCTATAAATCATATAACTGAGTCCAGTCATGAAAAAGCATTTATTTTTCCGACTCGTTGTCAGCGCTTAAAGCTATAGAGTCTGGCTGTACAAAGTCAAATGTTATTTAGGGCAATAGCAATAATAAACTAAATTCATGTGTCATATATATTATCTTGATATGGGTGCCTGGTCACTGCAACATCTATGGCAATGAACAGGCAGTCATGTTGGCTAAATCGGCCTCGGAACTCGGGGATAGAAATCCACATATCTTCTGTGGCAGAGTTTTGTACTGGCCTGACATTTAACATTAGATTAAGCAAGAAATAGCGTAATGACCGACTTTCTACGGACAAAACAGAAGAGAGGAAGTCGTGCTGGCCCGATTTCATTTGAATAGATCGCATTTATAAACCCAAGTACATAATTTTTTTCCACCCAGTTGCCCCATATGTAACGCAACATTATATATAAATCACACTATTCACTGCAGTGGATATACTGAACGAGGGAAAAAGATTAAAAGAATATTTTAATAAAAGCAAAATAAATTTTGACTCAGAAAATGTTCTTAAAGATAATAACAATATAATGAACAAGTTGATCTTTCTCGAGGAAGCTCAAATGATCAAGATGATATAAGATGCACTGGTTCCTCACTGTGGCGTTCTTAGCTACTGGGGTTGGCTGCTGCTGCTGGGAGTGGCAATATGGTGGGTGAACTTTGCTCCTCACTGTGGCGGTCTTAGCCAAGGGGTGTAACTACTACCGCTGAGAGAGTGGCAGTGTGGTGGGCGAACATTTAACACACCACACTGCAGTTCCTGAGTAGGGTGGCTTTAACAATGGGGCTGTTACTGCGGTGGCGTTGGGCTGACGAATCATCGATTATAACCAATATATATATATATATATAGATGTGTATGTAATGGTGATGGTCAGTCTCTAATCTTTCCTGTCGCTTTCGTAGTTCCTCATTGTAACTGCATCTGTGGCTGCTCCACCAACTGGGTAACGTTTAGCTGCCACGTTGGTGCAATATCCACAAACAGCTCTTATCTCTTCCTAAAACATATACATTATCTGAAATAGAGATGTATATGTATTATAACATTTGAGGTAGATAGGATGTATATATATATATATATATATATATGGGTCATTAATGTATGCGGACTATAAATTCCTAGTCTAAATCAAAAAAGGTTGCAAGTCTTATGACCTTTTTCATAGGTCGCTGTCCATGAAACCCGGCCTGGCAATTGTACGAGCTCTCTCTCTCTCTCTCTCTCTCTCTCTCTCTTTCTCTCTCTCTCTCTCTCTCTCTCTCTCTCTCCCGTCTATGTGGTGATTCTGTCAATTTTGGGTTCACGTGTGGCAGCCAGTAGACGTCTCAACGGCCTTCCATTTTGCACCGGCTAGTTCGGGAATATATTGTTGTTACTGTGTATTGTACACTTCATATGATAACTGATGATTCTAGGATGATAGGCTGAGTGACTTAAACGGCGCTCTTTTGACGGTCCATTTGTTCATTTACTTGCGTATTTCATATATTGCTGAACCCGTCGTATATAATGTAATATAAGCTTAACCAAAGTATTCTTCGTGTGTTAGATTTATTCAGTCATACTTCTTAGCGTTTTATGGGTCGTTATTACCCCTAGACTAACGACTCGTGACAAAGGACGGTCATACATCCTCGCATCTGTGAGCGTAGTCACCTCACATGCAGGCTCCAGCTGTGTTGCAGAGGGTCTGGCCAGCAATCAGTCTTCTGAACTGAAATACCAGAACTCACGTAAGCGTAAAGCAGGGCAAGTGGCAACACAGAGCACGGTGTTGCATGACATGGTTTACACCGTCAGGAGGTGGGTCAGCTGGGCTGTGCCAATTTCGGGAAATTTGTCAGGTGTGAGGCTGAGCCCCACAGGGGTCTAACTTCAGACTGCTTTTGGTGAAGAATACTCTGGCGATGCCGGGGACTCACCAAGCCTAATGCTTACATATGTTTATTTAGGTAGCGTATTGCGGGTCCGTGATAACATCTTGCCGCCTCAAAATCTCGTGCAGTTGATCAGCGTATAGTAATATCACAGGTCAAGTGCTTGAAAAAGTTCATGCCACCTGTGGCATACGTGTTCCCCTGTAAGCGAGAGCACTTAAAGGGGGAAGATTCACTCTACTCCTGACTACGTTTGACTCGGTGTCGGATACTCCGTTGATTTAGGGGAATGTTCTTCTTGTCCTTAGAGGTGTGAGGGTCGCCTGCGGTACATACTTGAGGAAACTTGATATACGAGACGAGTGTCGGTCCTCTTGCTTCTGGTATCCGGGGAAATAATGATTCCGTAGCATCGACCAGGTCAGCAACGAGATGATGATGTGACTGTGGATACTTCCTGTAGACAATCGCTAAGCTGTAACACACACAAGCTGTAAATGCTGATTATTCAAAAGCTTAAAAAGTGATATGACTGACAGTACAGAAAGTTTAAGAGATGGCCCTCATCACCAGCCCGAGTGAAGAAGTAACCCACCCGTAAAGACTGGTAACTACACTGACGCAGTATCTGTGTGTGTGTGTGTGTGTGTGTGTAATTACCTACTGCACGGGAAGAGAGCTTCACATTTGTGGAGCCTTGAACATTTTCCGTCATACAACTTTTTACATACATTTCTGTATGCTGCCTGCATTTACCCCGTCTTCTTTCACTTTGTTCCATTCATCTATCACTCCTTTACTATAAAGGTATTTCACATCTTGTTTAGTCTGTTTCTTCCTTAATTTTATTTCATATCCTGTGGTTGTTACCCTGCTACATCTCTCGAAGAACTGTTCACCGTATAGGTTATCGATCTGTTTCATATACTTATAGGTTGTGATCAGTTCACCCCCCTCACTCTTCTCTTTCAAAATGAGCAAATTCAAGGCCTCTAGTTTTTCCCTGTAAGCTACTCCTCTTAATTCGGGCACTGTACCACCTTCGTTGTATAATTACCTGTTCGCAAATATATATTTTCATGTTCTACCGGGAGGGAGACTTACACTCGTTGGACCCCATCCCTTGGACATTCTCCACTATCGCACAACCTTTTAAATTCTGCATGATGCCCACATTTGCCACGGCCTTGTTCAGTTTATTCCAGTCATCCAACACCCTCATGCTGTAAAAGTACTACTTTACCTTTTTTGAAGAGGTTTCTAGCTTTATATCGTGGTATGTCCTCGGCTTGTTCTATCCCTACAGTTTTCAAAGAAGTATTCACTGTTTGTCATCGATCAGGTTTGCAAGTAAAAAGGCTGTGATTATCAGGTCAGCCCCTCACTCTTATATGTCGTCCATGGTGGGCAAATTTAAGGCTTCTAGCCTATACCCGTAACTCAGTAATTATTTTACCATTTTTGTTGTCCTCCTCTCGATCTTTTTTAAGTGCTTCTTTAGATGTGGCGATCACACACACACACACACACACACACACACACACACAAGAAAGTATGGTCGCTTATTGTAAAGTGTTCATAAATTTTTTTCAGCGACAGAAAAAAGAACAATGATATCAAAATTCGTGAATGAAGCCATGAATCACAAGTGTGTCATTGTGGACTGCATCATATAGGGTAGGTGAGACCAGCCCATCTGAATGACGAGTCAACAGCGTGTGTAAAGCTATCTCACTGTGTATCATAACGATACCCCTATAGTCCCGTTGTTGATAACATGGCCCGATAAGAAGTGCTGATAGGCCCTCAAGAGCGGTGGTGAAGTGTGGCAGATTCCCAGCTACGGGAGGTCTGTACGGTGGAAAATGCTCGCCAGAATCAAGACGCGGATTATCGGTATTGTGAATCCTCGATACAAGACCGGACGGAAGGTATACGGAGCCTCCGTATGGCCTGCTCCCGGGGTATCAACGGTTGTGTTGTCGCAGTTGATGTATATCTAAGCTCTAAGCCCATCAACTGCCAGGGTCGTTAAAACCGTCAGCGTCAATTTAGAACCACCACCCGAAGAATGTTGAACGCGTCTCCAGAGGGTTCAAGATGATTCTAAGCCCACATATGCTCTCTCTATGTAAATGAATTTCTTTTTTATGACGTTGGGGATGAACCTGTTTTAAGAATGATTCTGACCGTGGTGTGCACCTCACCGATGCCCTGCTCCAATAGATACTGACGATTCTGAAACTTATTTGGACAGTACTTGAACAGATAATTGGTCATCAGGCTGTTTCAGCCACACACACACACACACACACACACACACACACGCACTACTCAGCATATGTTTCAACAAAGTATCAGAACTGAAATGCAGTGAAAAGAAAAAGACCCGCCCTGGTTAGAGCAAAATCCTGAAGCGATATGGGCGGTGGTGTTTGCACTCCCACACCACCAAATCCACCCTCAATACCCCACCCACCAGCCCACTGCTCGCATGTGGCCTCTGTGTGGCGGCCTGACACTGACCCACTCCGTCACCACGCCACGAGAGGCCAGTCAGGGAGAAAGTATGCAAGGAGAACAGGACCGACGCAGCTTGGCAGACCGCCACTCAGTCAGAGCTGCAACAGCGTACGATATTCGAGAGGACTGATGACATTACCAAACTTTGGTCATGACGATATAAACCAGTACAAGCAGACTCACTGACGTCAGCTATGCTGACGTATTTTGGAGGCAAGACGAACTGACTCAAACTTGCTGACGTTCCTAGGGGCAGGAAGAACTGACTCATGCTTGCTGAGTCCTAAGGGAAGGGGCAACTTGACTCGCACATGCTGGCGTCACTAGGCCAGTACAAAATAGTGCAAACTGACTCGCGCCTCTTGACATCATTTGGGGCAGTATAAACCGGTGTAAACTGACACACACTAGCTGACGTCAGTGGGGCAGTATAAACTATGTGGGTAGTGTTAGATAACACATAAGGTTGACGTTGATCGTCAGCTATGGAAGACGCTGAGGTTTACGTGAGGTTTGCGCCTTGGGAGCATCGACCCGCTGAGTGTGGAGGTTGCACCGCAGACTAACACCGGCGGCCACAAGTCACGGACACTCACCACACCTCCCCACAAATATCTGGAACATTCGTCCAGGGACGCACGCCATGTCCACCAACGGGCCGCTGGAGCGGTGCGCTGACTTGGAAGCGCTGAGTCTCTGGCGGAAACTGGATTCACCGTCCCACTGACGTGAGCGATCGTTGGTATGGGCCAACACTGCCCTTAAAAGAACGCACGTCTCTAGTCTTCCTGTACTGCATGGACTGGAAGCCTGAATGTAACCGCTGGAGCCGATCGGGCGTGTGGTCGTCTGGTCCTACGAGGCCATATCGACCAATATGCATGAACCACAGATCGTCCCTGCTTACCTATGTTAGCAGTCGGTCGTTGCTCCCTTGGTTATCAGCGTCACCCGTTCGAAAGTGTCATGTTGGACTGATAACCTTATCACCATCATTGTACTCTAATTCTGACTCCCTTGCATACATACATCCTTTCGCTATGGGCAACCAGAGCACGTGTGCACACTTCCAAACCACCTTGACACTTTAAACGATAAAACATTCTAAAAATCGAAGATGTAAAATGAGTCCTCGTGATGGCAATCTTTATTTCTGGAGTTCGACCTTCATGTAAATGCGTCAAGCGGAAGGTCACTGAGTCATGAGGACCGATCACCTCCGAGTTAGTATACAGTCGCTGCTGACCACGAGAATGAGACGCCTATTTGATATGACGGACTTCGCTTGGGCAGCTTAAAGACGCAGGTAATCGAGATCACACATACAAACATCCAGAACAGTGTACAAAAGTTAATCTGATAGTCGTGAGATTAAGGTAAGCTACACGGTGCCGTACTTGCATCAGCTATTTACACCGTCCCAAAACTGAATTAAGCTTCGATTGAACACGAAGCTTTCGCAGCAAAGGAAATACCTAGCTTTGAAGTCGTATGGAAATTATCATACCTATTATGATAACAAATCCACTTATATTATGCATGGTAGAATGAGCTAATAAATTTTCTCCCACCAGTTGCAGTTGTACTGGGGATTAGGACAATTTCTCATCTCTGACGCGAATACCATTCAACATGAGCAAATGCGATTGCAGACGAAAACCGATAATATCTAATTCATCGACGCATCAGATTGTACACACATTCGACATAAGATTCTTTTCTCTCAGTATCGAGATTCAGTTTTGACTCAACGTACACGTTCTACACAACTTACGCATAATGATTTGATGGTTTGATTACTCTACGTAGACAGTGTTATAACCGCCCAAATAAGTGGCCATACTGCAATAACCTTTAGTGTCTCACAATCCAATATTGCGAATCGTAGTAATGACCCGAGCGTGTCAAGTAGACATCACCCATGACTGCAGTCGAAATGGCGGCTAACATAAACAGATCACCACATTCTAAAACGAAAGTTAGCGTACAAATCAGTCTAGTCGTCAGGTAAATAACATTCGACAGTAATTAAAAAGAGATCCTGTTTTATAACGAACAGTAGCTTACGTAATAATTTGGTTATCACATAGATCCCACTAAATAACAAGGAAAGACATCCCGTTTTCTCGAACGAATACTAGCTGTGATATAAGCAGTCATCTCTATAATAAGGGCTGTAACGAAATGTCTTGGAATGAACAGCTTTCAAGACATGAGTGTTCCCAGCACCCGACAAGACCAAAAGAATCCCGAGAAAGATGACGAAAGTCTCCAAGCTGGTGCTTACAATTGTGTCTTTTACCTCCGCGTGGCCGAGGCAGCCAGGCACCCTGCCCAGGGTTCGATCCCGATCCGTGGTGTATATACATTCGTCTGTCCATCAACATA
>JAYMFT010256502.1:0-10829 GCA_038088735.1 Panulirus argus
GCCAGCACTGCTTTCCTAAATATCTACCATTCCTCATCCTTGCAAACCTTTTGTTATTCTACACTCAATTCCTCCTGTCAAAGGTCCTCCCCACCCCCCTCACAACACACACACACTCCTTCCCCCAACTTGGAAATCGTACGGGGACAAAAAGAGAACAGTGCACGTAATTTCCTGTTGATAATGTCTTCCTGCACCACCAACGTGACAACATTCCACCACATACTGACACCACCACCGCCACCTCCTCCCCCACCTCTCTCTCTCTCTCTCTCTCTCTATCTCTCTCTGTCTCTGTCTCTCTATCTATCTAGTCATATGTTTCTCTCACTCTCCCTCTACCTTCCTACCTATGCATCTATGTACCTATCAAACCAACCTCTCCCTATCCCTAAGCCTTTGCATCTATCTCTCCTCCTCCCCACTCCTCATCACCTCCTGGCTTCCTCTTCCCCTCCCTCCTTCCTTGTCCCCCTACTCTTCCCCGCCTCCCCCCCCCCCTGAATGCCCCTCCCCTCCCCCTTCCCCCGTGGCCATAACCCAGAGCGGGCCAGGCGGCAGGAGCTGCACGGGGGCAGCACCTAATTTGGTGGCATATAATCGACCATTAGCGGGAGGCGTGCCGCAGCCTCCACCACAAGGCTCCTCCCGCTGGAGCAGCTGGGGAGATGGGGAGGAGGTCATGGAGTGGATGGGGAGAGGGGAGTGATGAAAGGAAGAGGGAGATGGAACACGTGCAGACGGAGACAAAAAATGGGGGATGATTAAGACCTCGAAAGACAACGTAGTTATAAGCGTGCTGTGTGTACTTTGGTTAGTTTCATGGGAGGGTAGTGACCGAGAGGGTGAAGGCGTGTACAGAGCATCAGACTGGGGAGGAACGACGTGGTTTCAGGAGTGGTGGACGATGCGTGGATCAGGTGTTTGCTTTTAAGAATGTGTGTGGTAAATGCTTAGAGAAACAGAAGGATATGTACGTGGCATTTATGGATCTGGAAAAAAACATATAATAAGGTTGATAGGGATGCCTAATGGAGGGCCTTAAGAATATATGGTGTGGGAGGTAAGCTGCTAGAAGCAGTGAGAAGTTTCTATCAAGGGTGTAAGGCATGTGTACGAGTAGGAAGAAAGGAGAGTGAGTGGTTCCAAGTTAAGGTTGGTCTGCGGCAGGGGTGTGAGATGTCACCATGGTTGTTTAATTTGTTTACGGATGGGGTGGTTAGGGAGGTAAATGCAAAGAGAGGAGAGAGGGGCGAGTATGCTGTCTGTTGGGGATGCGAGGGCCTAGGAAGTGAGTCAGTTGTTGTGTGCTTATGATGCTGCACTGGCGGCAAATTCGTGTGAGAAACTGTAGAAGTGTGTGAAAGGAGGAAGGTGAGAGTGAATGCGAAATAAAGCAAGGTTATTAGGTTTAGCAGGAAAGTGGGATTGGTTAGTTGGGATGTGAGTATGAATGGAGAAGAATTGAAGGAAGTAGAGTGTTTCAGACACCTGGACTTGGACATGGAAGAGTAACCATGGAAGTGGAAGTGAGTCAGAGGGTGGGTGAGGGGGCGAAGGCTCTGGGAGAATCGAGGAATGTGTGGAAAGGGGGGTCGTTATCTGGGAGGGCGAAAATGAGTATGTTTAAAGGTATAGCAGTCTCAACAATGTTGTATGGATGTGAGACATGGGCTATTGACGAGGATGTGAGGAGGAGGGTGGATGAATTGTAAATGGAATGTTTGAGGACAATATGTGTCGTGAGGTGATTTTATCGAGTAAGTAATGAACGGGTAAGAGAGATTTGTGGTAATAAAAAAAAAAAGTATGGTTGAGAGAGCTGAAGAGGGAGTATTGAAATGGTTTGGACACATGGAACGAATGAGTGAGGAAAGGTTGACAAGGAGGATATATGTGTTAGAGATGGAGGGAACAAGGAGAAGGTGGATACCAAATTGGAGGTGGAAGGATGGAGTGAAAAAAGATTTCGAGTGATCGGGGCCTGTACATGCAGGAGGTTGAAAGGCGTGTATGGGATAGAGTGAAATGGAACTGTGGCATACAGGGAACGACGTGCTGTCAATGGACTGAACCAAAGCATATGAAACGTCCGGGGTAAACCATGCAAAGGTCTGTGGGGCCTGGATGTGGATAGGGAGCTGAGGTTTCGGTGCATTACACATGACAGCTAGAGAATGGATGGGGGCGGATGTGGCCATTTTTCGTCTGTTCCTAGCGCAATCCCACTTCCATGTAAACGTAGAAATAATTTGGAAAATCAATAATAGATTTACTTTCAGAAAGCGAATGTAAGCTAATCTTACGAAGTATGACATATAGAATGACATAAAATGGCTTTACCTCGACGGTCCCTTGAAATGATAATCTCGCCAGGGACCGCAGGGCTAATTTCCTCCTCTGACCTCCGACCCTGAACTTGCTAGGGGGGAAGGTTGGGGTGGGGGGGGGGGGCAGGGGATGATCTTAAATAAGGGTTGCAACACCGCAGATCAACGAACCCCCAGACATCCCCCTCCCCCCCACCTCCCACCTCTTGGCCTCTATCGCCCAGGGGCATTATGACCTCCTTCCCTCAGACGACCCGGGGCCACTGGCACGAGAGACGGTCTGGCAATAGTCGGCGATTGAAACTGAATGGAATAAGATCACGCGGGGATGATCGTGGACACCCACCAGTGCGACGCTGTCTCTCACTGATCTGCGGGGGTTAGAGAGGAGCCCCCAGAGCCAACGGGAGGCAAACGCGCTCTCTGTGTATAAGGTATGCAGTCAATGAAAGCGTACCAAACACTCTCGCTCCAGCACACACAGCAAGGGCCTGCTCAAGTCTCGTCCACTTTGAGCTGAGTCTGTCCAACGTGCAAGAATGGTCATAACAAGGAACTCACACGTCATGGGATTTATGAGTCACCGCGTGTGTGTGAGTGTGTGTGTGAGACAAAAGATAATGACATCATGAGACCACCTTGTCCAGTACGAACCAGACATGATAACAGTTCCAGGAACGTGGGACTCGTGACTGGAAACGCACGAAGGTTGGGGGGGCCGTGCCTGGAACTTGGAGTTGTGAGGGGGAGGAAGGGGTTACGCATCTACTTTCTCTCTCTCTCTCTCTCTCTCTCTCTCTCTCTCTCTCTCTCTCTCTCTCTCTCTCACCTCAAAGGGGCCCCAGCCAAGGACTCACTTACCACACCTTAGGGATACTCACCCTCTTATTCCTGCGGCGGAACTTCATCCTGAGCGTTCACACACGCAGGGCCGGGGCGCCGCCCTTCTGGGACCCCGTCAGCCGCAGCAGGGCACCATAGCAGTCGCGACGCTCTGTGGCACTGTGGGGCGGCGGCACTCGGCCTCTAGGCCGAGGTGGCACCGCCAGGCACTGGTGCCCGGCCTAGGCACTGGGTGCCACAGGGGAGGCATCCTGCCCGACACGATTCTGGCCTCATTCTCGCGGCACAGCGCTGTGCATTGTCGCCAAAAATCTTCCTCCTCTTCTTACACACGAAAAACTTAATCTATTTTTTTCGAACACTTTGCGAATTGTGCCACACACTTCAGCGGGAACGCCTCACGTGTAGCAACAGATGCGTTCGAGGTATTATCAGTTTCCAAAACATATATCTACCATCACATAAAAAGGAATCCATGAAGATTATCAAATTACATTTAACATATCCTCACATAGTAGTAATCCAAAGTTACCTTATCTGTTTCCATGAGACTCGACATGCTGAACCATCACAGTTAATATAGAGGCAGTTTTTCCTTTACACTATGATAAGCAGAGTATACTATCTGAGGAAAGCCTTTATCTTTTACATACACAATTATCTATGGATACAACACCTTCAGATATTTCAAAGAGGCAGGTCAGGATCCACCAGTAGTTCAAACAAGGTCATCTGAATACTGACTGTCAGGAGTCCTGCTGCTATAATATACAATATAGCAAGTGCTATATAATAATATAGTCACCTCAGCACGTCACAAAACCTATACACAGGACCACAATACAACGTTAATGCATCACGTGACACGTAGCTCCCAGAACACGTGCGAATGTAACATGTATAAAGCTACTCTGTTTGTGGAAAACACAGACAGACACACATACACACATATACATACACACACCTGTAGAGTTTATGGCCCTTAAAAAGAAAATCTATCTCCCCTCCTCCCATTCCTCCCCTCGGTAATCTCCCCTCTCCTTTCCCCTTACACTTACCCCCCCCCCACAACTACCTGTTACTCCCAGCTCAAGTAACAAGACCACTCGGGACGGGTGAGGATGTGCTGTTGTTCTGCCGTTAACAGAGACTTGCAAAAGGAGGCGCCTCCCACCGATTATCCGGCATAATCCAGACGATTATCCGGCATAATCCAAACGATTATCCAGCTTGATACATACGATTATCCAGCTTTCCAAGTACGGAAAATGAGAGAAGAAAAATAAAACAATTTTCTGACGACAAGAGAGAGAACCCCTCAAACCCCCGGGGCCCAGGACTTGCCATCTGCCGTCAGAAACAGCCTGGGATGCACGGCAGAGAAGTTCAAGAGTGCATTGGACAAGTGCCTACAGAGTGGACCAGACCAGCCACGGCTGTGGGGGGCTGAGGGCTGCTGCGGACTCCAACAGCCTGGTCGACCAACGACCCGACCCAGTCCAGCAGCCTGGGCCCAGCCCGGGCTGTGGGGGTGTGAAGACCCCCAAAAGACTTGACTAGGGTATCCATCAGGTAGATACATTTCCTGGGCCTTCTTCCTATGCCTCTCTGCCCTCCGCCTCATAGTGTTCCCAATGCCCGCAGGCGGCGCTTTGAACGTCATTGTGGCCCGGATGTTCAGGAGTTTTCTCTTCCCGGATGTTCGAAAAGTGCTTTCCCCTCTGCTCATCGCACCGCTTGGTGTTAAGGGCGATATTTTGCAAGAGTCTTCGACTGCTTGTCCTGCCTCGAAGGAATTGCCGCCTTGCGCCACTTTTTAGCAGGAACGATCGTTAACCCTCGAGCTTAACTGCACGACCCTCGACCCTTTGAGCATGAGGGCACGGCGCCCTTGAGCACAAGAGTACGACCCTTGAGCACGAGAGTACGACCCTTGAGCACAAGAGTACGACCCTTGAGCACAAGAGTACGACCCTTGAGCTCAATAGTACGAACCTTGAGCACAAGAGTACGACCCTTGAGCACAAGAGTACGACCCTTGAGCTCAAGAGTACGACCCTTGAGCCCAAGAGTACGACCTGTGAGCACAAGAGTACGACCCTTGAGCCCAAGAGTACGACCCTTGATCACGACGTTACGACCCCTGGGCACGAAGGCACTACCCATGGGTATGGTAGTCTGGTCTGCTGGCTTACGAGTCAAGAGTCGTATGTACCGTCGTGCTCAAGGGGCTGACGGAGCCAGCCACTGGTCCGATGTTGTAAGCATTTGACCTTTGTAATGCGGCTGGATCGTTGTTTTGCCTCTGTCATACGGTCGTCAGCATTGTTTTGCGTCTGTCATACGGTCGTCAGCATTGTTTTGCATCTGTCATATGGTCGTCATCATTGTTTTGCGTCTGTCATATGGTCGTCAGCATTCTTTTGCGTCTGTCACATGGTCGTCAGCATTGTTTTGCGTCTGTCATACGGTCGTCAGCATTGTTTTGCGTCTGTCATACGGTCGTCAGCATTGTTTTGCGTCTGTCATATGGTCGTCAGCATTGTTTTGCGTCTGTCACATGGTCGTCAGCATAGTTGTGCGCCTGTCCATATGGTCGCCAAGAGGTCGGCCGCACGTCACTGGGTACATCTGCCAACTGTGATAGCAGGACCGTTATCCTAGACAGCTGATGATGGCCTCGTTATCCTAATTGCAACGATAAACAAGGTTCCAAGTCTCGCTGATGAGGAGAATAAGAGCCGGACTCTTACTGCAGTGGTCGCTATTGTATTACAAATTTCATTTCTTAGTAGCCGTTGTTTCAAAAAGATTCGTCTTTCCACTATGTAGTGATACCGCCATTATATACAAGTACACAGACAGACAGACAGACAGACACACACACACACACACACACACACACACACACACACACCTGGTTTGGGTGTGGGCCGACTGCCACGCCCAGGATTCGAAGCCTTGCCTGTCGGCCCCCCCAACCTTCTGGCGGTGCCGTGCTGATCCAGTAACGCTAGGTACACCAGAGAGACCCCGTATGTGTGTGTGTGTGTGTGTGTGTGTGTAAGTGTGTGTGCGTGTGCGTGTGTGTGTGTGTGTGCGTGTGTGGTTCATTTGCAGCTGAGGGAGAAGATCGCCGAAGGACAAGGGATTAAGAAAGTCAGAGTGTTGCATCATGCAGTCCCGGGTTCCCACGCAACATGTTGCACAGCGGCCGGGGCGTTTAACGATGTATGTCGTAATGAAGCCTCCTCTCCCCCCCCCCTTCCCCAGTAGGACGCCCCCCCAGCCTCCAAGAAGAGAGGGAAAGATTGATGAATAAGAAACATAAACATATCGGTAATGATGAGAGAAATAGAGGAGTAGAGAACAGACGGATTGTGGAACAGAAGGAGACTCGGCAAACAGCTGTTCTCTATTACACTGTGAGACCACAGTCTCGCCAGGGAACTTCTCGCTGGAAAGGAGTCATCATTTCCCTGCTGCTGGGAGTAGCGCAGTCTCGGAGCTGCAGGAGCTCTTAGAGATTTGTTCCTGGATAAGAGCAGGACTACTCCTAAGAAAAGGGATTCTCGGGTAGTTGTAAACAAAGATTAAAGAGTCGAATCGCAAGCCCAACACGAACAGCAGAAGGTGATGTCATTTGGCGCTAAAAGAGAGACTACCGTCACGGCGTTCGAGGGGAAGTAGCACGGTTCGCGGAGGACTTGATGAGGAGGGGGGTGTAGGTATTAGAGAGAGAGAGAGAGAGAGAGACAGACAGACAGACATAGATACACAGCCCATACAGACCCAAGGTCTAAGCGAGGTGGTCTGGCCTTAACGCCAGAGAGAGAGAGAGAGAGAATGTGAGTTTCCGTGGGTACGCACGTGCCATAATTCATCTTGTGAGAGTAGTTTGCGTACAGTTTGTTTACGTTACAGATTGGCGAGGGTTTGGAGTTGGGGGGGTGGGGGGTTTGGGGGGAGGGTGTGGTTACTGCGGGGGTTGCAGTAGAGGGTCAAGGCCGAGTGACGTAACGGGGCACTTGGTGTCTTTTCCTCACCACTTGAGCTGATAAGAGGAAGACTCCTCTCTCTCTCTCTCTCTCTCTCTCTCTCTCTCATTTTCTTCTTATTTTTTTGTCTCATGTTTTTCCCATATCCTATTTTTCCCTGCGTACCATAACCTTCCGTAGTTCTTGGAGACAATAGAATTCGTTCGTTATCCTTTCTTTTTTTTTTTTCCGGCGTTCGTGGCATTTCGTGCACCGGATTCGTTCGTGTCGTCTTCCGCTCGTGTATTTCAGATGAGGTGTTGGGGGTCTTCCGTGTGTCGGGGCCCGGGTTCGTTTCTCTGCCCTATTGTAAAGGGGGTCGATTTTACTGGCCTCCTCCTCCTCCTCCTCCTCCTCCTCCTCCTCCTCCTCTTCGTCTTCTTCCTCTTCCTCCTCCTCCTCCGCCTCAGTCAACTTGATCAGCCCTTGACCCAGCTTAATTGTTCAAGCCTCTCTTCCACGCTCTGTGTGCCTGTTCAAGTTTATGATGCGTGGTGTAAATGTCAGTCGTGTGTGTGTGTGTGTGTGTTTGCGTGTGTGTGTGTTTGTGTGTGTGTGTGTGTGTGTGAGAGAGAGAGAGAGAGAGAGAGAGAGAGAGAGAGAGAGGGGGAAGTTATCTGTTAGCAAAAAATTAAATTAGCAAACAACCTCCAATTGATAGTTTTCAGAATCTCTTATGAAAACCTTTTGGCAACTAAAGAGAACAGAATTATTCCCATTGATAAGATTTGCATAAAGCATGAGCTGAAGACCCCCAGGGATATAGAGAAAGATCTATCGCTTCCTCGTCACTTGACGCCAGGAGGAGTAGCCAGGGTACGCGCAGCTGAGCGCTTACGTGCTGCCATCTAGTGCTACCGTCGCCGTACTTCTCTTGACCTTGTTTCAAGTTCACAGTCGTTGCTTCGTACTAGCGAGTAGCCAGCCCTTTCACGGCAAGCCTTGGCTTACCCTTAGCTGTGTCATCGTACGGTGAAGCGCCTGATCGCTGTTATCATTAGCATACTATATGGATACGTGAGTTTTGGTTCGACATGAGCAGGTTAAGGGAAGATTTGCATTGTTGAACCTGGCGCTAATTCGCTGGTGCAGGATACGGCGAACTAGGGAAGAATAAGTGTGCAGTCATGAGAAATGTCCTCAAGAGGAGTTCAGACCTTAAATGAAATGTTAAAAAAAAGGTTTAAAAAGATACAAAAAAGGGAGACGAAAGGGGGAAAAAAAACATGTGAGTTATAGGGAAAGGGCAGAACCATGTTTTAAAGAGAGTCAGGTGGAAGGTGTTAAGAAAGACACGCTGGTTAAGGCTGGATGCTATAGGAATTATCTTGAGATTTTAAAACCGCTAAAGAGAGCGAGAAATGAAAATGCTAAGACTAGCTGTGTTAGAAGGGTTAGTGTGGGTCAGGGAAAAGTCAGGGATTTTTGCAAGGGTAAGGTAAACTCAGGGAATTCTTTGCACTGGGTGTGATTCGAGTGTTGATCATCCGGTGCCATTTTCTCTTAGATTTATACAGTAATTGCAGTTATTACGGTTTTCAGACTTACCCCATTTTTTATGAATGAACAAAATTGGAAACCAAAAACAGAGAGAAAAAAAACGAAAGGAAGTTTAGGGTCACTGGATATTTTTTTAGATAGATAGTTGCCGGCCTGGCGCAGGGAAATGACTGTGTCCCAGCCGTGCCCAACTCGGATGGAAGGGAAAATGAAGAGTTCGAGAGAAAGAATCTAGATTAATATGAGCAGCCCACTTTTTTTTTTCTTTGTAATCCTCACCCTTAAAGGTGGAGAGGTTACAGGAAGAGGGAAAGACAAGAAGGGATGTCCACAGCTTCGCTGTTCGAGGAGAGAAAGTGTTATAACGGTCAGTCTTCGTGTCGCTAGTCTTCACTCGGAAACTATTGGAAGCAACGTGCGCCGGGCTTGTGCCGTGGGTCCAAGCCTTAGTCACTGACGAGGACTCGCGCGGACACCCGTGGCCGAAATGATATACCTGAGGGACAGAGTAAGGACAGCAGCATTGCCACGGACTTGGAAAGGCGTGGGTGAGGAGACTTGGTAAAGGCTAAAGGCTTTTGGTTCCTCTCAGGCAAAGGTCGAGTAATTCAGCCTCGGTCATGCTACGAGCAGTATTCCGTTCCAGCACGAGTGATTCCCCAGCTGACTACGGAGTAACTAGACTGGCTAAGAATATTTACGGCACGCAGGTATATAACTCTCCTAGCTCTTGGAAAGTATAGCTTGTGATGTGTATTATTATTATACGGCTTCCAGATGAGAGTGGAAGACGTGTTTACACAACCATCATGTGTTTATGTTGATGCACGGTTGAGTCGTAGTGTTTTCAAATTTGGTAATGGAGAAGAACGATTGTTTAGAAGGATTTGCAGGTAGACAATACGTGTTTGCACGTTGTTCACCTCTTTTCGGCATCCTTGCTCACCCACAGTTAGCCCAGGTGTTCATCCACCCCTAGGGGCTGGTCGATAAAATGGATATCTGGCTTAGGCCAGTATATATGCCCTGCAGTGTCGCATGTGTAGTTGGTATTCTGCATTAACATCTCCCCCTTGTAAGGGCCGTGGAGATGGTGTAGATGGAGCCTGGTAATCAGGTATCATTAGCAATGTTCCAAGTGTGTTGGACTATCAAGCTGTTGATGGTGCCGTCAGCCGCTGTCAAAATAGTTTTGTTTAAAGACAAACAGGGAGTTTAACATCCTCTGTGAGGAGGAGAGAAAGTGAGGATTTAACACAGTTAACACACCTTTCTCAAAGATTATTTAGATATAGTTCATTTACTATCATGTTTTTCGGTAGGATGACCTGCTTTCTGGTGCCAGATTCTTAACATAACTGTAGTTCCAATACTCGTCTGTACTCTGCGCTGTATCTTTACGAGACAGGGTGCTGTATTTCTCTACTGGAAGGTACTGTATCAAGCGGCTGTAAGACGATGTCATGGCATTTTAGGACGAGCGTCCCGCCTCCCGCCGTACTCACTCCACTTGACCGACCCGTGTCTGAGGTCAGGTGACAACCTGGGGTCGGTTTTTAGATCCGTCTCAGATATCTCGACGGCGAGATACGGTTTCGCAAGCGGTGACATCTTTGGTTCGCCCTCGTGGTATATATATATATATATATATATATATATATATATATATATATATATATTTAGAGCATTTAGTGTTTACGTGGGTGGGTAGGTTTTCGGTTAATTGGACAGGGAGATGATGCTGTGTGTCCCGTTAAATTAATCGAACCTACCTGCCCGGCCCGGCCCGGCCCGGCCGCCCGTGCGCGAACGCGGATACGCAAAGTCTGCCAGCGGACACAATCAGCTGATGGACACAGGCTGGGGACGAGAGCGTCTCATCTCCCCGCCCGAGAGAGAGAGAGAGAGAGAGAGAGAGAGAGAGGGTATTGAATGTCGAGAGTAGCGTGAATGTCTCCGACACTGTTTGTTTATACTCTCTCCCTGTCTCTCTCGGTCTGTCTATCTGTCTGTCTGTCTCTCTCTCCCTGTCTCTCTCGGTCTGTCTGTCTGTCTATCTGTCTGTCTGTCTCTCTCTCTCTCTCTCTCTCTCTCTCTCTCTCTCTCTCTTTCTCTCTCT
>JAYMFT010256513.1:0-10828 GCA_038088735.1 Panulirus argus
ATATATATATATATATATATATATATATATATATATATATATATATATATATATATATATATATATACACGTATATCATCCCTGGCAGCAAAAGACTGTTCAGAAAGCTTCACTCCAGCCTTGCCTCGCCTGTAGCCAGAGACGCTACACACTCGGTCAAGAGGATCAGGCAAACGATGAGCACCATGGCGCAGTGTTGAGCAAAACCAGAGGATTATGGGTAAAAATGGCTTCCTCCTGGGGTTTCATGCTTGCCGGAGCGGAGCCGACGCGCAGGACGTGTTGGAAATTGTGAGAGACTTGCCTATTTTCAAAGTTTGAGGGGCGGGAGCCATCTAGTGAAGGAGGGAGGGGTATGCTGGTGTGGGGGGTTCAGGGTCGCCAGCCGTGAGGAACGACCCGGGGCAATAACCACACCATGTGGCCACGGTGAGGGCCCGGGATGGCGCGTCAGTAATGCTGAGGTGGTGCTGGAGCGTGAGTATGCTTATTTTGTGATTCTGAATCACGATCTGCCTACGATGTGGGCTTACGTTGTGGGCTTATGTTGTAGGCTTATGTCATAATTACATCATGATATGATTTATGTTCTTGAATAAATGAAGATGGTCTAAGGTATTTGTTGTACTGGAGTGGTGGTCCTGGGTCATGACTGTACCAGAGAGGTGGTCTTCAGTCATAAGCGCACCAGACCGGTGGTCCTTGGTCATGAGTGTACTAGAGTGACAGTCTTGGGACCTGGGTATACCAGATTGGTAGTCTTGGGTCAAGAGTATACCAGAGTGATGGCCTTGGATGTGTACCAGAAAGGTGGTCTTGGATCATGAGCGTACCAGTGTGGTGGTCTTGCGTCATGAGTGTACCAGCTTGACGGTCTTTGGTCATGAGTGTACCTTCATGGTAGTCTTGATATTTGAGTGTACCAGACTTCAACCATGACTGTGCCACAGTGGCAGTTTTGGATCATTAGCATGCCATAGTGGTGGCCTTGAGCCATGAGTGCGTCTGAATAGTGGCTCTGGTCATGAGTAGATTAGAATGACAATCTTGTGGTATACCTGTAGCACATCAGTTGTCGAGGATTATGAATAATGCCAGAGTAGTGGTCTCGATACATGAGAGAATCTGATTGGTGGATCATGAACGTCCCTTGTTGCTGGTCAAGAGAATGATGGTTCTGGGTTAGTTACCACTTGAGTGATCTTTTTGTGTTGAAAGTACGCCAAAGAATAATTCTAGGGCTAGGCGCGAGTCTTCCCCAGCTAGATCGAGGTGTCTGACGTTATTACGATTTCCTCGAGAGGTTTTATGACGTTTCCCTTTGAAGTTTTATACGCCATCGCACCACATCGTCCCTTAGAAGTTTCAAAGGGGTTTCCATGGGAATACCTCCAGAGGGAAAACCTCGACTGAACTACACTTAACTATCTTCTCATAGATGGCTGCACTTATTCATCTTTTGAGTGATCCGCTTCCATATACTGATCATAAAGAATGATAATCAGGTTACAAGTTCAATGGAAAATGATTTTCAGGTGAAACATACCAAAGCTTGCAATGGATAAACTTTGCGTACGGTCCAACGGCAGTGTAATCCTCGAATGAGAATTATATGATTTGTGAAATAGGAGACACGGGTTTTACTGTCAAGTTTTACTGGCGCTTTCATGGCGAAGTGTGGCTAGGACACGGAGAATTTAGCTGACGGGAGTAATGTTGGCGGGGTATGTTCTTTGATGGGAGTCACGCTGGCATGAATAAACTTTTTTTTTCAAAAATGTGGATTCCGATACAGATATCCTGGCTAAAACCTGCTCTCTGTTGCATTGGGCCATCGATGCTCAGTTTCATACGGGAGGCTCGTGTCACAGATACTACTCACAAATGGAAAGAGTAATTCCACCCATTAAGAAGACCTTTGGATAAACACATATCTAGTAGAATTCGTCTTTTAGAAAGAATACACTGCAGGGCGACTGTAGAAAATAAAAAGGAAGGTCAACTTCAAACTGGAGAAGAAAGTAAGATTAAAGCAAAAAGATTTGGAAAAAAAAAATCAAAAAGGGTGAAATACAGGCAAATTCTAATTAGTATGAAACCCAGTTATCATATAATATGGAATGGAAAAACCACTTCCTATAAAGATCAAAACAGAATGATAAAAAAAGAGGAAATATAAACTAAAGATAAAGCAAATTTCAGGTATGTAGATTGGCTATAGATAAGATGACACACCATTTGAGAGCGACCTCAGTGCGCTTCACATCACCTGCAAGACCACAACATTTTTGGTGAAATCCAGAGGCGAAGAGACCCCTTCAAAGTTCCTGTCGTTATTCCCAGACCAACTGCTTTACGATATAAGGGCGAAAAATCCACCATTAGAGCTAAGCCGCCTGCAATTTGACAGACAGAATACAGTGCTTACACTAAAGGACTACTAGTGTGTGGCGAAGGGTATCTCAGGAGAATGTGGCAACAAAAAGTGTCACTTTCGATATATAAGCATGAAATGAGGTGTACGTACCTCACAAAAGTGAAGAGACTGTTCGTTTATCGTATGAATTTAAAGTACGATGTATTTGGTTGTATCCGCTCAAGAGAAGGCATTACGTAGTTGCATGGTAAAATCAAAAATATAAAGCTGTGGATATTGATTATTTGATTATATTAAAGCATGAACCTCCAGCTGATGTAGCGTATGGTAATGTTTTGTCTCTCATTTGAGTCTGCCACCAGAGTCGTGTCACCTGCAAACATCACCTGACTCACCTCCCAGGCATCCCGAACCCCAGCAGACTGCAAACCTGCTCATGTCTCCAAAACTGTCTGAACGGTGTGTCTGTCTCTGTGTAAACGTAAGGGTTAATAATTCCTGGTTTTGAAAGTATGGTGTCTGTGGTTATACAAAATTCAGGTTATGGTGTGTCTCTATATACAATATGGAAATGTTAGGATTCAGAGAAGAAAAGAAATATTCCATGAACTGGGTGCTCAAAACAGGAGTAATACAGAATGATATAAGGTTTCACAGTGTGAGCGTGGTGGTTTAAACAAGAAATAACTAAGATGGTCGTGAGAAAGACTGAACACGAGGACACGAGCGACACGCAAGACGGAGCACACTGTGGTAGAGATCCAGTCCTCACCCCCCACACTCCAAGGCTGTTCCTTCCCGCATGCACGCGAAGTTTTCAAACATAAAGTATTCAGACGTTCAACTAATGAAAAGAGTAAAAATGGTACCCGTTTCCACAGCCTCCTTCGAGGGCTATGCACGCGAGCCTAGCTCAGGAGCTGAGCTGTGTCAAGGAACAGAGGCATCCCTGTTAACGGTGTTCCTCCATCTCTTGTCTCGTCAGTTAGGTCCACCGTCCGGCTTGCAACACTCATGCTAAGAGACACGTCATTCGCTGGAAGAAAGATGTGTGTCGTTGTGCAGTGCCCTGTGGGCGGAGCGCATTGGATTTGTAACGTGTTGTATTGTGAGGCTGACTCACACCTAAGTAATCTATGCAAGTCAAAACCTCTCTTATCTGCTTCTTGATTAATTACTCAGGTATTTGCAAGTCATTGTCGTTATTGACACTAAACTGTGATTCAGGGCTATTCATCTTTCATCTATTCATACGATGGCTTTATCAATTCCATTAAAACATTGCCTTTTTTGAGGGAGAACTTAAACAACATCCGTAGTTAATTTTATAAAGGTTTTCCGCACAGTCTCGGAGTACATATGGTGATATGCTATCTGGTCCTTAAGCTTCGTGCAGCTTTAGAACCTTCGTGAGTCTGCCTATTTTCCTTTCTTTGTATTACTGCTTTTCAGGGTATCTTCTCCCTCCCTGGTTGGTTGTAATGGTACCTTCTGGACTTCGAGTGTAAACACACTTTGAGACTTTGTTTTCGACTCCACACATGTCCTCATATCTGTCAATAGATTTTCTTTAATTCTATGAACTTGATTCCTTATCCTTTGCATATTTGGGAAATAGTCTAGGGTGTTCATTTGGCTCACTGACTTTAGTTCTTTCATAATGCGATAGTATGGTGCGGTATCTTGATGCTCTAATGTGCTGTGCTGTGGTAATGTAATGCTATGATCCTACCGGAATGGGTGTTCGAGTGGGGTATGGTATACTGTGACATTAGGGAAGTGTACTGCTATAATCTAGATTTGGTTGGTTTGGTCGGTGTTAAAAATGATCACTGAAAGCGAACCTGGGGCAAACTACGGAAAAAGCACTGAACGGGTTTCAAAATTCACGTTTTGTATAAGTACATCTTACAAGTTTATCACGTAGAATCTAGTGAACAGCAAGGCGTGAAAAATTGGAGACAAAGGAAAAGGACTTACTAAACACCAATTTCATGAAAAAAAAAAAAATGCTGAAAGAACTGGAGGTATCACAAAAGCTGCAGAATTCATCTCACTTTCGTTCTTTAGGTTCCCATTGTTTCCCAAACATCTGGCCTTCGCGAATTCCATTGTCCCATCTTGTCTCGAGAAATACACGTGGATGCCAAGACTGCAGCCTCCTTGGCCATCGCTGAGGAATTGTTAGGGTACAACGCACGTCATGCTAAACTTCAGGGAAGAACGTTTTATTCCCTTTCATCAAAACATCACGAACAATAAGTGTATTGTAACAGCAAACCACTGACTCGTGGGGGAACGATTTTTCTGCTACGTAAAGAAGAGCCAGTTTTTGGAAATGTTTTTCATCTTTGTAAGTGCACAACGCTGACCTGAAACACGAGTATATTTTCAGGGAAGACTGAAACGCTTGAACTAACACCCCTCCGTGGCATAGTCATGATTCCAAGATATATGCTTCACTAAGACCAACAGCCAAAGGCACACCAGCACTACGATTTGATCTTCCAACTCGCCTGAACTTCAGAAAAACATTCTGGTCTCACGTCTGCGCCATTCTGAGCAAGGTGACTGCAAACAAACGTACAAAAATATATAGCAAATGTCGAGCGAAATAAATCAAGAATTTCCTGTTGAGTGTTGCATCTTTAATTTGTCCGTCCATTAGGTAGTTGTTAGGGGGAGTAAGTGTATTACGGCCGGCCCTTTTCTGCCAGCATTATCAACCCTATTTTGACAATAATTGTATCAACTCTGGCCTAACACGCTAAGTGCTCCACTCCTCTGACTCTCCCCTCCCCAGCCGTCTCTCTCTCTCACTCACTCTCTCTCTCTCTCTCTCTCTCTCTCTCTCTCTCTCTCTCTCTCTCTTTCTTTCCCTTTTCTATCTCCTTCTCTTCTCATCCTCTGTCTTTCTATCTCTTCCACCCTCTATATTCATTTTTTGGTGACAGTCCAGATAACATTGGTGACAGACATTCACATGAAGAAAAAAGAGAAGTCTCAGCTACAAGTCGTAATATTAAAGCTAAACTCTGAGATGGCTCGAAGATGCACCTTGTTATTTCTTGACCAAGTGATCACTCGCGTCATCTTATTGATGAAATATTCTCATTACACTTCGACAACCCTAGGCGGAAGGGGTGTGGTGTGGTGTGGTTGGAATCAAGACGATAAATGAGAAAGGCGACTGGGCGTGTTGCTGTTGCTCGAACTTGTATTGATAATCCCCAGCGCCGGAGAGATGGAGTATCGAAGGAAAACAGTACAAGAACTTCCCGATGGGCGCATAATGTTGTCTGATACTTTTACATATATGGGATCAATAGACGCGGTGTAATACGTTGTGTAACGTAATCTAAGCAGGGAGAGAGAGCAACAAGGACAACGGCAGACGTTGCGACAACGAACAAAGGGAGTAAACAGACGCGGCGAAACAACAACGAACAAAGAGACCAAACAAACGCGTTAAAACAACGAGGCAACAAATGTAGACTCGGCGCCAGAGTCTGCTGTGTGCAACCCCGCTCGCTGAGTGGCCGAGGGGAGGTCACGTGGCCACAACAATATGGCGGACGTGGGGACGAGGGTGTAAACGCTCACATCAACTTTATCGGAATTGCCAACGCGTGCGCCACGTTCTCGTCACAGGGGAATTTACAGAGTTTGCTAACAGTGTATTACTCGTATTGGAAAGTATATCAACAAATGCATCATGGACAAAGACCTACAGTGTATTGGTAAAGGTTCAGAGGTAATATTCCTGGAATATGGAACATCACCAGTGCAAGAAAATTGTAGGGAAAGTCCAATTTGGTCACCCGGGCGATACTGTGGGAGTCTTGATGGAATTTTGACCCTTGAATGTGGTGTATTTGCGTTTTTGTAATGGGATTTTAGTGGTCCAATGAATTCCATCCTTTAAATCCCCCGTCATAAATAAGAAACACGACACCATACTGCCGCCTCCGGCTCGTTCGTACGAGCGTTCACGACTCCAGTTACTAATCAGGCGGCGGAGTCAGTGAACGCTCTCGCTTGGGAAACTATATGACAAGTCTCGATTATGACGTGAGTGACAAATTACTGGTGGGGGGAGGCCGCAGGAGACGGTGATAATGCATTTGTGGCCGTGAAATTAGTGCATCGTCCCTGGGACTCGTCTGCTGCCCGGAGTGCTGTCTCTCTCTATCTGCATTCATACATCCATTTTCAAACGAATGTCAATTTTCATTTTTCTTTAGTGAGCGTGGGAAAGTGTTTCATCTATCCTTGATCTAGTAGCTGAGGATAGCATACGGGTTGTGAGTGTCTCTCTGTAGCTTACTATAGCTAGGTACAGTTCTGGGATCAATGCTTGCTATTGGTACTGTTGGAACTCGAGGCAAATTGGACTTGCACTTCAAAAGTTTGGCAACAAAAGTCGTAACCACTGGAACAACGATCGTAAACACTGTTGGTTCACTTCTTCCTTCGAATCTTTCTATGTGCTCTAACCCAGATTATGTATTTTGGAACAAGAATTGTGCTCTCAAGAAAATTTATATAATAAGTTGATCTGTGTACAGAGAGAAGCCTGCAAAGATAGAATACTTAACAATATCAAATTTGTTTTTGATTAAAGAAGAATTCTAGGGGGGATAGGATATTCCAGATATTGACGCCTAACACATAGATGTATAGACTATAATGCAAATATCATACCCCATGTTCGCTGCATTACAAAGGCAAACATCTCTCTACGATCTCACGTAAATATTAGAGCGCTGCTGGTGGGATGTGTTCTCTGAGAGCGTGGACAGTGCCAGCCTCAATGAATGGTGGTGAACTTTAACTGGTCGTGTGGGTGTGTGTTACAGGGCAGGGTGTGCTAGACAGCGAGGAAACTGATAGTACGAGTTATACTGGTGACTGTCCAGTAGGAAGGAAAAATATCATTATAGAAACAAGACAACGAGCTATTGATTATAATGATCACACGACGGCTTCGATTATGACTGCCTTAGCAGTTCAAGAAGCTGTTTTTGTGGCTCTCAGAGATGATCAGTATATGGAAGCCAGAGTGATGAAATCATTGTGATGACTGACAGGCAGTGACGAATGCTGGAGCTCAGTGAGTGGCCATGATGAGTGACCGACGGTTATGAGTGTGGAGAGCACATAGTTACCGTGATGAGTTCCCAGCTGGAATGAGTAATTAAGTGGAGAGTTACCAGCTGGAATGAGTAATTAAGTGGAGAGTTACCAGGGTGAGTGATGGCAAATGAAAGAAATTCAAGAATGTTATCAAAGAAGGACAGCAAAGAATTACAGCATCTGTTAACATCATAGGCTACATACAACAAACATATTTCTCACATACACAAATATTATAAAGTCAGTACAGAACAACAAAGAAACGGTGAGAACTGTTTGTTTGTGGGTAGATTAATTACACTACAGATGTACAGGTATCTTCAGTCACTTAAGTCACTTACTGTTTTAAGCTTACGAAACTAGACTCAGATAGACTAGTAAGTAAACAGATTAATCATATTCCAGATGTAAAAGTGTCTAAGATTACTGAAATAAGTCGATTAGTGTCATAAAGTTATAAAAGTAGACTTAGACTAATGTACATCCACAACGCCCTGAGCACTTATAACAATGAAGTGATCTTACCTTGAAAGTCTATACACTCTCTTTGTAAAAAAATATCTATACTGAGTATAGATGCAACAAATACATATCGCGGTTGAATACTTATGAACTGCGAGTGAGATATACACACCGTGGGAAATAAGGGCAAGCCATATACACCGTGGTGAGGTGGAGTGTGTTGCTGTGGTGAGCGACCCGCGATGGCAAGTGACAGAGAAATTTGTCGTGATGAATGATCGACGGTAACTGGATGTGGGTACAGATAGCGTTACCACGATGAACAGCAGGTCATAGAGGTGGAGAGGAGTTACCGAGATGAGTGGGTAACAATGACGTGAATAAGCGCAGTGATTCATCGTGATGAGTAACCCGGAAAGGACGAGTGGGAATATTGTGGTCAGTAACTGGTAACAATGAAGGGTGGAGCGGAGTGAGTACTCGCCAGAGTACCTGCGAGACGAGAGCGAATGGCAGAGAAATAGAGCGAGTTAGCGTGATGAGCGACGGGCAATAACGTGATTTGGAGGTGGAGTGAGTTACCGTGGTGAGTGACTGGGGCCGAGAGTCGCTGTTAAGTGGTCAGCGGAGGGCGGCGCCGGAGTGCTGGCCACGTGTCGGTGATGACCGTAATTAGAGGGTGTGAGGGGGCCACACACAAAACCTCCCCGCCCTCTTTCAACCCTGTTACCGCAGATTGCCGAGCGAGCGCGAGGTCGTCTCCCACTCTGCAGGTCATGGGAGCACTGGACAGGCGACAGCGTCGTGGGATACAGTGACAGTACACAGGTCAAGATGAAGTCATAAATCCGTATGAATTATAAAGTGTGTCACATGTTTTTAAATACTGTTAATGGAAAAAAAATGCATTCCTTTTTCGTGTGTTTAGGATGTTATGTTCAGCTTCGGAAAGGACGGAAAACACTGCCAGTTTGTCTGATGACATCATGCGACCCAGAAAAAGATCAGTCAGGAATACACCTGTCTTACCATCCTTGATCTAACGTTAGTACACTTGACATTCATATGCTTCTTACCGTTGCTTAACCTTTGCTGAGGTCTTCTGAAGACCTCGGGGTATCCTTAGATCAGTGACATTGATCATCGCGTATGTAAATAACATTCTTGACTTGTAGTGTACCTAAAAATTTTGATATTCTTCTCAAACTGTTTCCTGTCAGTACTTATCCATTTTCTTGCGCCGCAAGTTAGTAGGAGCTCAGCGCAAGCTGGGGACCTGAGAGATTCCCCAACTGATCATACCCAAGACACAACAACGATGCAGCCAGTCACGGCAACTACGGCTAAACCCGGGGAACAACTTTTGGTGAGGTAGGCGGTTCGGGGATGAACGCGGGTAATTCTCTCACTCACTTCCCCGTGGGCTGTCACACGCACAAGGACCCTACTCAAGTGAGATATGAGGGGGACACAATAACACTGGTATACCTCACACGGATTTACAGATGAGTTCCGAGATTCGTCCTGGCTTTGAACTTGGCGAATGGTGTTTTTCTTATGAAGACTTGGGGCTTCTCGTGCCTTCTATACGTACGGGATTCCGTTAATGATTTTTTTTTTTCTTTCTTCAACTCTTGACATTCACGTCTGATCAGAGCTGCTGATGAAGAATATATAGCGCAAAAGATGCGATCCTCTGCCAAGAGGGGTTTGATCTCTCTCTCTCTCTCTACTATTCTTCTACGTTCTCACTTTCACTTTGAGATTGCACAAATTGAGCTTTTAGTGGCAGCATTACCTCTGGAAGAAGACAGGGATATTTCAGAATAATTGTTCATATCAGGTGAACAGCGCTATTTACTCCGACAGTGCAAAGTGCAGGCGTCTTTAATTTCCTCCATCTTACCATAAATGAATTTCACAAATGATCTGACCTGATAAGGGTAAAATATGGGACGAATAACTTGTCCCTCCATGTCATATACCTTTAAGAACTAATGTGAGTCTGAGAATATCATCTGCAGGACGCAGAAAAGTGGTAACAGGAAAATGTAATAGAGGTATTAACACTAAAGAGAGAAGACAATAATGTTTTAGCGTTGTCTATTATTCTAGAATGGTGATTCAGCCTGATCAGATAGGATTATTTTATGGGACTACAGGTTTGCCTAGGTAGAGACATTCAAAGGTGATATCTAGTAATATATTACCTCTGAGAATGACAGCCTGTCTGCCGAGAATAGCTGGAAGGGAGAAGAGAGGCATCTCCGCCAGGCCGAGACCTGGCGTCAACTCCCCGAAGAGTACCATAGTTTTAGGGCAATATATTTCTTGATTAAACAACAGCCTCTTGCTTGGCCTTGACGCTTTTGGTTTTTGAACAGTTTCAGATATTCCTTTCTATTAGTGCAGTCACTTGTATAGAACACTTTTTGAGTTCACTGGCATCACATGTAAATCAGTCTTTATCGGTCCAATAGCTCCCTATAACATAAACATTTATACGTCCCACCAAGAACTATGCCTGGACCTTACTTAACTAATCCAGGCGCCGGGATACAAGGGGCGAGAGCCAAGAGGTATGAGCGAACCTTCACCCTAGCATATGGTGGTGGTACTTGTGCGCCACTGATTCAACAGCCGCCATTTGGTCAGATTGTACAATACGGATGTATGTTTAACTGCTAAGAGCATGTCAGCTGTTGTGGCTAGTGGTGTATTGGGTCGTAGGCACAAAATCAGTTGGCACTAAGTTCGAGTCCCGGTTCGGACAGCCAGCTCACAGTGGTATATATATATATATATATATATATCTATATATATATATATATATATATATATATATATATATAT